>JAOYSI010010692.1:1776-17700 GCA_025775065.1 Hiodon alosoides
GAGATGGTAACCAGAGAGATGGTAACCAGAGAGATGGTAACCAGAGAGATGGTAACCAGAGAGATGGTGTTATGAGATGGTGACCAAAGAGATGGTGGTAACCAGAGAGATAGTGTCATGAGATGGTGACCCGAGAGAACTTTCACTCGATACTGGATAGTTCTGTTCTCAGAAAGACTGTTATTGAACTTATGCAAATGGTTTTACATACTGTACGTCGTCCATTTGTGCTGTTAATTTGAAGACGATGAAGATGAACTGATTTCTTTGATCCTCAGTTTTGCTTTAGTCACATTATTTGAATGAAGATCTACTTTTCTTGGCGTTGAAAAGAAAAGCACGAAATGAGCGGACATTGACTTCGGGCGCTGTTTTTGGGAGATTGACAGAGTCTGTGGACATGGTTCTGTATATTTCCTTGTGTAACGTGTGTTTCGATGTGCAAAAGGGGCATTTCTGAATGCATAAAAATGCTGTTTTGTATTGTACAGTTAAAAAAAGAAGAATTGAAAGGTCAATTCTGGGCTTAGGGGATAGATGTAATGGGATATGGGGAATGTTTTATGATTAAATTTAATATATTATTAAAGTGGTCTTTTTAAATCATTATTATTCATGGCTGTGTGCTTTTTAGTGAGAATTTAGCCGAGACTTATAACTTTTATTTGAATTAAACACTTACCATGTTGTTCCTCTAAAAAAATGACCAAGCCTTTCAACTGTCAAACCAACTTACCAACTTCAAGCTGCACTAAATATAATGTATAAGCGTCAATATTTTGTTAATAAATCAAGAAATTCTTTTTTTTTAAAATAAAAAAAATCATGAATGAATGAATTCATTCATTCATTATTGTTTGGGATATTACTACCCAAATCAATGTAACACCCTAAATTTTAAAAATTCAACTAGATTAAGCCGTAGCCCCCTGTAGAAGAAACATTTTTCAATCATGGAAATATATATTTTATTCCCACTAACGTACCACATTCCACAAAAAACTGATACATAAAAGCCTATACCAAGAGCTACATGGATTTAGTTTTTTTTTACTAGGCTATCTCGCGCTCTAACTGTAACTGTTCTATAGAAGATGAAGATCACTTTCACTTTCACTTTCAAGGAAATGCGCTCGTATGTATACAAGCTGCCGTTTGTGGGATATATGTACATCAAAGCAACACCAAAACATTGCTGTGTTGTGAGAAAAAATTCCTGCAGACGATAAAACAACATTTTAAAGCGAATTCTCACTGTGGCCCTCCAGGACTAGGGACAATACAATACCCTAGTCATGAGACATCCAAGCCCGTCCGTTTGGTCTCCATAGGTAGAGGATTCCCCCATCGAATGCTATAGATCGATAAGTTGTTGCCTCCTTCTTGCCTTTAACAATATAACAAACCTCGATATGAAATATTCACCTAGTTTTAGTCCTGGTTTTCGCAATTTGTAAAAAATAATTGCATTCAACTAGTTTACTATTCAAAATTACTTCTGTTCTAAATTGTGCAGTTAAATCTTTATAAGGGCAAATAAAATGAGTGCTGAGGGAGTTTTAATGTATTTTAACATGACGGGATTAAGCCAGTAATGCCTTTTTTGCTAATGGAAAATTAAATCCCAGCCTATTTTGTCAATCACTGTGAAAAGGCTGGCCCGCTTTTAAAACGTCACCATCTATTATCCAGTCTCACACCAAATCTAAATTGACACTTATGTCGTCTTGAACTCAATTCATCTGGAGAGATATTGACGGAGCCCCTCTTTGGGTCAAATATGAGTATAATTTGAAGGAAATGTTGTCCCCTTTACAGGTTATAACTTTAGAGTTATTTTGCACATTGTTTGCACAGCAACATTCAGCAAACCCTGCCCTGTTTAAAATGTAAATTTTTTTTAGAGAGCACTGAAGCGTATGTATTTTAGGCTAGCTTTGCTTAATTAAATTATTTTTTTCTCTAAATTCTGCAGGGGACATGCAAATAAACCCTGTGCACCTGAAGGCGGCCTATTCAGCAAAAACCTGTACACAAAACATCAATCATTTTGTATTAAGAAAAAATATGACTTTAACTGCCCCGTCTACTCACAGAGAGCAATGGAGTGGCGTCTCATTCAGTAATATGCAGTATGTTTTGTCTTCTCTCAGCAGTATAGACGTTCAGAGTGCCTTGACATGTGACTACGCTGATATAGTATTGACTTTTTTATAGGCACTGTGCTCCGTAACCATCAACCTGTCCTCTGCACTCCGGTGTAGCAAATGTAAACAAACTGGAATAATAAGAAAGAATGCGTGAAATTTATGGCCATTTTCAAAAGGCTAACATTTTTTTACATTAAACATGTTAATACTTGTATTGATCTTGTATAGGTTAACAATATCCTTTGAATTAACATGAGGTATGGACAGTGCATGGCTTGGTCTTGGTAAACAGTTATATAGGGGTAAAAGCGACATACATAGGCGTCCGTGCACACAGGCATTCAGAACAAATGAGCTGGAGCGGGAGTAGCCCTCCCAGGTCCTGGAGAGCTGGAGGGTATATCTCGTGAAATAAAAATTCAGGGTAAGCAAACTATTATCAACAATACCAAGCCCATCTCCTTTGCTAAGAAAAGAGAGATGTGGTTTCTGGATAAACAAACTGTGGGGAAAAAAGCAGTGAAGTTTGTCACAAATTCATGTCTGCAATAGCGGTTCAATTCGACTTCTAACAAAGTCTTGATAAGTTCACTCTTCAACTGAGCCTTAAATACAGGTGACCACCAGCTCAGACGGTCACCAGAATAAAAGCGCATGATGATTGTGTGTGTCAGCCCCGGTAACATCAGAGCCTTACTGTGTTAAAAACGCCCGCACCTGCCTGTAATCTCCCACAGTCCTTTAGGGCGAAGTGACAATGGAGACTGCAAGGTATGCGCCACCTTTCCATTGGTTCTCAAGCCTGCACGCGTCCCAGAGGCGTGAAATCTGCAAATTCCCTGCGTCAGTCACGGGTAACTGTATGCATATGAATTATTCAATATGAATTAATTTAGATGGTTTTATTATTTATTATATATATATATATATATATATCTCTTTATATGTGCAATAGGTGTTTCTCAAGAAACCTTTTTTGTGTCTGAACTTGGAATTGTCGACTTTTATGTTGGCTGGTGCTACAAATCTTGCCCCCACACACAGGGAGGGGGAGGAAGTATCTTAGACTTCGCCAATCCTTGTTGCCTCACGCTACCCGTCAGTTTGACACTCTGAAGGCCACACAGGTCGCACTAGGTGTTCAGCAGCGTTTTATGGTCAGAGTGTCCCACTGGCCTCTGCTGCCAGCTAGCACCCGGCTAGCAGACAGGAGATGTCCTGTCAGCTTCACTCTCCTCAGCTTGGCAGAACCCTGGCGATCGTGTACCGCCGCTGGGCTCTCCTGATCACAATCAGAAAATGACACGAGCTGGAATCCAACCTGCCAAATCCAGCCCATAGGCCTTTAGCGAATGAGCCAATCGGCTAATTGGATCGTTTAGTGTCGAGCGGCCGTATTTCAGGTCTGAGAGATAAGCTGAGAGCATTAAGATACAGACGACTCAATGTGGAGTTTGTGCTTTTGAAAGGAGCAGCGATGCGTCCAGGAATGCTTTGAAACCCAACCATGGACATAATACGAATTGGATGATTCGATTCAAAGCTCATACGCTCATCAGGCATTCCTTAATTGTTGAAGTCTCAGTAAAGGGACCATGGCTGCCCTAGTACATGCATTTGCCTTTTACACAGAAATAAAAGGGTTAATAGCCACCATGCAAGTCAAGTGGAAGGTGTTCACTCGGGTGGAGTGGAGTTGTCGCTGGGTGGAGAGAACATTTGCATTAAATTACAGTGATTTGTAAATGGTGTCATTTACGCAACTTTATTTGTCCATACCAACATCTGGTAGAAAACATTCTGAATCTGTCTGTTCTAATTTTAGTCTAAACAAATTCTATAAATAAGGCTTCTGAAATCTGCCTGGGCTCCATTATGTCTGAGCGCAGTCATACCAAGTATTCCAAGTGTTTTGACAGTTTTTTGTGTAAAATTTATATTTTCTCAACTTAAATTTTTTTATTTATTTAGGTAAATAAAACTTAGCATCGTTGTTAATTTTAATGTTCTGAGAGCTGGCAAAATCAAACAATGAATTCTTTAAGCTTGCATTTCATATAGCAACCTATAATCTCCCTCACTATGGAATAATCGATACACAACCACAAAAAAATAATACATTTGAGCCAGAAACTTATTGTACGTATGTTAAAGTATGTTAATTAAACGTACTTATTATTATGCCAAGCCCTATGGCCTGCATCCCCTGCAATATTATGTGCCGTGCCCCCCAGTTGAGAATCCAGCTATAAAAATATAAATACAACTTCAATTATAATTAAAATATCCATATTAATTTCCATACTCATAATACAAACTACATCTTGGTTTCGTTGTCTCTGTTGGGCAGCTCGATTCATTGTGTTACAAAATTTTACATATTTAAGTAGCGATTGTTTGTTGGAGAAATACAGCAGTGTGTATTAGGATTCCAGGGGACATGCCTGAAAATTTAAATAGGAATGAAGATTGCATGCCATTTCCTGGGTAATGGACAATTTTCTATGCAGAATTGGACCATTGTGGGATGCAAATAGGATTCTTTGGACATTTAACATGCAGGAATGTGCCAAGAGAACCTTTTTTCATTTCTTACCAACTGATAATAACTTGGCTCTGGTGGACCATTAGTGAATGCAAATTGAGCTTTACAGTTATTCAGAGGCAATTTTGTACATCATAATTAACTGATCAAAACTCACAAAGACTGTTTTCAGAAACAAAAGGAAAGGAGGAGTAAAGATAGTCATTTTTACGTTCTTGGAGGACGCATTCTAATGTGTTCAGTTCATTCTTTTCTGAGAATGACTTAATAGAAATGATTCAAAATATTCAAACGTAAAAGCATGAGTGAACAATTAAGATGCCATGTGCAAAAAGGACGTATCAAAACCACCGTTTTGACTTGACACTGATACAACAAATAGTAACAAATAATTAACAATAATCACTGCTGACAAATCTACGTAAATCCGACAAGACAAGAAATTATTATACTCCGTTTTCTGTAGGATATTATAATTAAAGAGCACTCAGGATTTGAAGAGATTAATTATAACAAAATGGAACAGTAATGAGTAACAGTAACAGTAACAGTAACAAACAGCCACGGGCTGTCACAGAACCTACTCCTGCATCAAACAGGGAAATTTTACAACAGTACGGGGTATTGAGCAGTGCTTTTCTGTTGCGCGGATCCTGGTCTGTCCTGGAGAAAAAACCTTGTGTCTCCATTTTTGTTATTTTTTCAAAACTCTCCTCAACTTCCATGTTCTTTACTGCGTCATTACCTCTAAAGCTAATAAAATACATTCAAAACGCCATGTGGTTTTCATGTTGCTCTTGAAAAGCTTACTTTCTGGAGATTTATTTTGAGAACCACCACTCCCCTTTCACCTGAATGCTATATTACGGTCGCATTTAATATCGTTTCCATTCACTGCCAACAATTGTCAGCGCAGTTACATTTGTCCTGTAGAGGATCAGGATCTGTAGAAACGGACAAATGGAAGGATTTCCTTCAGTTGCTTTTCTGGGCACGTCTCACCGGATCTCTGCGTCTTTGTCTGTGCCACTGGCCGAAGGAATATGCGAATAATTGATCGTCAACTTCAGGAAAAAGGGAACCGCTCGCCTTTTCCTGAAGAGGAGATTGGCGCGAGTTGACGGTTGATCCTTCCATGAGCACAGCCGTGGGGGCGTGGCAGAAGAGAGTCTGTTCTTCGGTTTTAAGGCAACGTGATGATTTATCACCTGCTAATGTTTCTGTGACTGGGCGCTGGAGTTTGAAAGCACCAAAAAAGTACCTGAAAGTTGTCTATTCTAAAAAACCCAACACTTTTGAACAACACTTTTCCACACACTCACTCACTATAGGTCCATTTCCAACTCAACCACTTTTTAAACACACTGTATTTCTGATAATTTGTCTACTCGATACTGGTTATACTAGTCTGAATATTGTATCAAAAGTAGTCTTCGTTTATAGAGCAATTTGTTATTTAAAATACATATCCCCTTTAAAGAAACCTCACCTTAAATCAGGACCAATTCGGTATTTAACATGAAAACATTTGAAACTCTGTATTATTTTTATTTAATCCTTTGTGATAGTCAGTCTATACGCCCAGACCGAAGAGTGTAGTGTAGAAGACGGGAATTTATTTTCAGGAAAGTAAAATCGCCGGGGGGAATGACAGAATTCTTAAACGTTGCCGCTTTACAATATTTCAATGCACCATTGCTCAAGAAAACAAGTCTGCAGAGAGTTAAGCACTTAGAGCGTTGTAAACCCATCCATAATTAATGAAGCAAGGTTCACAGATTAGTGCTCAACCTTGCCAGTCACGACGGGAGGCATAGAAAGGTCTCGGTACTGTGCAACACAGCAAGGCGGGCCCCGTCAAACGGCCCACTATTTGCCCAGGGAATTCAAATTTTAAAGCGAGTATACTGCCTATTTTGTTTGTTACAGCAGTTGAGTTACGTCCTTTGTGCGGCTGTTCATCGTGGCACAGGTCGCGTGGCCAACTCCCAACGAGGAAGGTGACGGCCGTAACTTTAAACGGGCAGAAAAAGGCTCAGAAACACAGAACTAAATAGTTTGCTGAGAGAATTAGGAGTTTTTCCAAGAAAAGAGTAGGGTAACAAGTAAATTGAGAGTACAAGTCATGGTTGATAAACAAGCCTCGGTATCGGTAATGCGAAGAGGCCTTCTGGTCGTATTTCGACCGAAACCTGGTACAATCTGCATTCATGTTTACCGGACTCACGCACCACAAGCATTACAGATGAAGCCTCCAGAACTATCCGGAGAGCTTCAGGGCATACTTCACTTATCAGCCAATTGTTTCGGTCATGTCACTTCCCCATTTAAAACATACGCATTGGCTCATGGGGACATAAAGTCTTATTGTTCTGGTTGAGTTATTTGTTGTTTATTTAGTGTGTAGTTTGCTTTGATTTGCTTTCCTCTAAAAAGGGTCCTCTCCGGTGAACGGTCGCAAGAATCACAACAGACTAATGAATATAATCATTTATTTACTCTAAAGTGAAGCAAAGAATTTACAAGTATTTTCTCTGAAGGTATAAATTTTTTCTTAAATAAGCAGTTTTGTTTAAATTCATGTTCAGAAAATGCATTATCTGTTACAAACCCTGAAAATGTCAAATCCCTTACAGACAAAACAAAAAAAATAAACAGTTAGCAATACAAATCCAGCAGGTTGAGACCTGGCTTGAGAAATTCCCAGAAGTTCAAATAGTATTGCTTAATATTTGCCTTTATAAAAAGAATATTTAAATTCAAAATTCTGACACAAAATAAGCATTGTTCTGAAATTATATATAGTTATGTACATCCCCAAAAATATTTTTCAAAAAGGCCTTGGTTTTAGCTATTAATTATAAGGTATCAAATTGTGCATGAGTTGTGCATTGAGATTCTTTTTAAATCAGACTGATGAATATAGCTCCGAGTTATCTTCAGCGTTTTGGGATCTGGCTCTGACGTGAAAATGTTTCTGTGGATACAAATGAAAACAAACAGTGAGCGATAATTATGAACAAATCACGACAAACATCAGTTATTTGTATTAAATCACAAACACACCTAGAAGCATGCCAATCCACACAGTGGGGGAAAAAAAGAACAGAATATTGGAAAACATTTTGTTTTTCTTTCTACATTCAGAACTGCCAATTATCTTTCCCCTTTTTCTCCCCAATTTGGAGTTGGACCGTGCCAAAGCATCTCCCCTCGTCGCCATGACTCCCACCACCACACAGGGCGAAAAAGTACAACCAGTCTCCTCCGATCCGAGTCTCATCCAACCAACCAGCCACGGTAGGTTTCTATTTCTACATGCAGGAGGTTCAGCGGCGGTTGGAGGAGAGGCACATCCCGTTCAAAGGTACGGCCGGAGGGAGACTGATCTGCTAACGACACGAGCCGGATTCGAACCGCGGAACACCCGTTAATAGGACTCGGCCAGCACCTTTACTGTCCAAGCCACTCGGGAGGCTGGGAAACAATTATTGTTTCCAGTCGAAAGAACTTAGTGACCTGCACAACAACTGCCCTGGAAAAAATAACGCAACATCAAGAATCCAAAAAAAAAGATGAAGACTGAGCAGAAGTCAAAGATTTCCCTTGCTTCAAAGCGAGTTCAAAAGTGTGGATAGCCATAATGAACGTCAGCGCCACAAAAGCGCTTCTTTTAAAAGGGTAGCTTCTTCACCCATGATAACAAGGAAAGACTAAAATCAATAGTGGTTCAATGCTTGCAGGAAACAGACATGACTGAAATGAAAAGAAACTTCTGAAGCATGGAGAGACCAGCCAAACGTGGGCCATGCCGATTCCCCAGTGTGAAAAGGGGGTTTCTCTCATTTGCAGTACTGAAGATTGAAAGCAATCCCCGACTACAGAATAAAAGCCGGGAAATGGAATCTAAGGGAGAGGAAACTCTGGGGGTGAAACGCTGGCTCTTTTTCCAGATACAACAGCACTGTTCCTGCACAAAAAAACCAAGTGGAGATATTAACCTTGTTATCCCATTGCCCCCCAGATCCTTTGAGATACCAAAATCCTGTACGAAAATTGAGAAATCATGTGTTGATCACTCAAAAATGACATAAGGTTTTGCAATTCAGGCCCAAAGCGTGCACCTCATCATAACTTAACATTGGCACTGCAATGTGTAAATGAAATAAAAACAGTAAAACAAGTCAGCTAATTGAAAATACCCCACTATAAAACAGAAACCTTGTGCATGTCCATTCGCAGACACATTTCACTTCAGGCCCATTAAGATAAAATGCTCACCAGGGCTAATTGGAACTGTCCCACAATATTTACTGTTCACTCCCCGTGGAAGCATTCCTTACATACGCTTAGAAGGTAACACTAAGGAGCAGAAAATAATGAATGAACAAAGAGTCAATAATAAGAGTCTACCAAAAGCTAGTCCTCTATCTAAAGACAGACATGGATCAGGGTCAGAGAAAAATGAATGCGGGCTGCATGTAATGGAATGTAGTAATGATGAAAATAGGCTTTCAGAATATGTTGTTAAAAACTGCTTTTAAAGTCACTCCTCTCAGCCTTTTCACGTATTCCATTACCCAGCAGTCCCCCTCCCCCTTGTGAATGAAGGCAATTTGGCTTTTATGTCTAATCAAAACATATGCATCACATATTAATAATGTATGAGCAGACATTTTTAAAATGTGCGCGTTATTAATTTTATATGGCTCTAAGACTAGCCACATTTTAGTATGTTGTTCTAATATTTGTTTATATTAATGGGAAGACCGGAATTATAAATGTTAGTGTTCTGCAGAGTAGTCTAGATCTCTAAAAAGGGCTCAATAAATTTCCAAAGAAATATTTTGACATAATTACAATCGGCACAACGGAATAACAACATGTGATTTGTGAGAAATGGTTGGGGTAAGAGTTTGAATATCAGTGGAAGGCTCTGAAAGACACCCGCATGTATCACGCAGTCGACACGGGGGGAAAAGGAAACATTATCTAACACATACAACCAATGGTCATATGGAGGTCATATGGCCTACTGAGAGATTTACAGGAAGGCATGGTTAGGCATTAACAGTGGGTATTCCAATGGGACACACTGGAAAGCCAGACTGCAACAAACGGGCATTTCTTCAACATTATCCTGGAGAGATAAAGCATTTACAATCCTTTCCTTCCGTTACAACCATTTCCTTCCTTTACAACCTTTTCTATCCGTTTCTACTAAGGCACTGTATATGCTGAACCCTTCAACCCTACAACTCCACAGCCTGTTTTTAAAGATCAGTATCTGGTTTAATTACTGCAGGTGCAGAGTAGTATGAGAAACCACTTCACGATGTCTGCCTTTACTTTGCAGATATTTGAATGAATAAATAAACAAATAAATAAATAAAGGGGGGGGGGGGGGGAAATTAAAACCATTTGGAAAAAAAAAAATAAGTTATGCGGTGTTAACCAAACCCAATAAACCACCCCCTTTAACAATTGATTAAAAACATTAAATTTATCATGCCCCATCATGTCAGAGCATGTTCTAGTTAAGAACATCATTTTAAAAATCAGGAGAAATGTAGTTAAAAGCTACAATAAAACTTTAAAAACAGAAGACACTCCATTCTCCTTGGCTGAATGCCTCCAATCATTATTTTTTTTATACAGAACTATGAAAATACAGGCTAAATAAGAATATGATGGATTGCAGGAAAATGACTTTATTTTGTAGGGACGACACCTCGTGTTAATGGGAACCAGTCAGTGGCTGGGTTGGTAAAGTCCCTCGCCCGAGTGCAGACTGAGCCCTATGCTTGCCGTGGCACGGGACGTCCACCAAACGCCACTGAACCTCTCTTGTAGCCCGCAGAGTGTAAAAGAGGCGGGTGGCCCGAGGGCGACTCGGATTGGAGGAGACTAGTCGTTATGCCTCACCCTGCCCATGATTGGTGGCAGGAGCCAAGATGCTGTTGAGCAATTCCAAGCAGGGGAGAAAACGCTAAAGTGCTAAAGATCCTACGTTTAATTTAACCGGATATTGCATCGCGGGCGATGAAATATTTCGATGTAGCATAGAGAGATAAGGAAGGCTGTTGCTCTGGGCAGGATGCCAGGCAGTCTTGGGAGCGGTGAAACGTGGACCGGGGAGATAGGCAGGCATATGGCTTCAGGTACGCCCAACGCTCATCTCTCCAGGACTGCGTCTGACCGTGTAGAAAATCCCTTACCCTTATTGCCCACCTGTCCTGCTTCCAGCTTAATTAGCTTCACATAGGATTAAAATTCAGGCAGGAGATTATAATGACCAGTGATGAATGGAGGAATTGCGTTTTTTTAAATTGGTACTTATCAGCCAGACAAGCTGCTGAGTGTCATTACCTGGCCACACTTTCCCCTTCCCTGGAATAATACAACTCATAAAGTCCTCACATGTTAGACAAGAAAATGCCGGGGTTTTTGGAAAAGCACTTTAGAGCTCTACTGGTTCAACTAGGGCCGACGGGGGCCTATAAATCGAACAGGTTACACAGCTGCAGAGAAAATGCAGTTACATGCCCGCTCTGGACGTCTTTTAACCGGGCGCCATTCGTCATTATGATTTTTATAGTCTCCTCTTAACGCGATGGGAGAAGTGGGTAGGATAATATTTACTTAGCATAAATCATTACATACCAAAAACAGTTTTATCATATTTATGTCCACTGGTCTGGCATATTTTAACTGAAAAAGCCGGTTTAAATTTACGTATAAAAATAATAATGAGTAATTTTAGTAGAACATTGTCCTTGATTAAAATAAAAAATAAAACCCACACTGTATAATGAGTCCCGTAGTCAATGTCTACCGTTGTTTAACTAAAATGCTGACCTGTTCCAACTACACCTCGGCTCCTAGATAATTAGATTAATTAGTAAAATAGTCATTTACTAACAAAAAGTTATAGTTACAGAACGTGCAGGAATGTGAAGATGGGCGTAACAGTGACTATGAAATACATTCCCGTCTTTATAACCAATAAAGTACGAGGGAACACAAACCAAAGTCATAAAATTTTGCTTTATAGTTGATTTTCAGTTTATTTTAATCATAAGCTTTCAACAAGAACACCGTTTTCCCATACTGTAAAAATAACTTATGTGTACAAATAAAAATAACTAAACTGTGGTTTAGCGCCTCTAGCGGAGAACCAAGAGCTTGATAATGGGCATAATCCCTCTTACAAAAAAAATACAGTTTCTGTCTACAGAAATAATCAGATGTTTCCTACTGAAGTTCCGAAAGTCCAGCCTTTTTTCCCCCCTTTAATATGGGACGACTGTTCCCCCGTATTCCGTGAGAACTGCCATTTTTACTGATTAAAGAATATCCAAAGATGGCTGCCTTGTAAACTCTACAAAAAGCAATCTCTAACACATGCAAACATCTGTATGTCCTTCTCTTTGTTTATTCAAAAAATAGAATACATTTATATTATATTAATATTTATTATTTAGATTCTATAAGCCATGTAATACTATTACTCGTAATATAATAAGTTGAATAACATAAAAAACACAATAGTAACTTAGCAACAGTGCATAAAACCTAAACAACCTTTGATTTTCTTACAGTATTGCTGAGGTTTGGCATCAGTAGGCGGCATCAGGACATGAACGCAGTTTGTGTGTAGGCAGGGAGTGGCATGGCTTTCTGCAGATGACTCCAGAATAAATCACCTTGTTTTTGGAATAAGCTGGCAGCGAGTCAATTGTACCCATATGTTGTTCCCAAGTGTGCGCTCATAAAGAAAACCTCATAAAATCCCTCTATGTACAATACACTTTGGGTGGATGCGAAATTGTTCGGAGCAAGTGTGCACTTTCCTAAATTGGGCCAATTCCAGGTCTGTCTCTTGGGTTACTATTTAGAATTATCTGGATATTCCTCAAGCTCCTTTCCTCCCCGTTCTGAACCCTCCAGGCCTCACCCTCTCCTATTCCTCCCTCGGTGCCCATGTCTCTGGTCAAACCGGAGACCCCTTTCCTCCCCGTTCTGAACCCTCACCCTCTCCAATTCCTCCCTCGGTGCCCATGTCTCTGGTCAAACCGGAGACCCCTTTCCTACCCGTTCTGAACCCTCCAGGCCTCACCCTCTCCTATTCCTCCCTCGGTGCCCATGTCTCTGGTCAAACCGGAGACCCCTTTCCTCCCCGTTCTGAACCCTCCAGGCCTCACCTTCTCCAGCACCTATGCGCTGGCTTTGCCCTCGGTGCCCATGTCTCTGGTCAATTCAGCGGCCCGCGCCAAACTGTCCGCCATCAACGCCTCCTCCAGACTCTTCCGCGCCTGGTGGACCTTCAGTTCCTGTTCCCTGCGGACAGAATTTCAACGTGAGTTTCTCACAGAGGGCCATCTCAGAAACCTCGGGAATGAGAATTACAGTGGTTCCCTTCCACGATCTGGTCTTGGCACTTTCACTTATGACAGTCCGTGTCACAGTCAAACATTATTTTAGACCAGTGGTTCTCAACTTTTCCTTCCATGGACCACAAGAGAAAAAAACACAACGGTCTTGGTGGACCACCTATTGTCTCCACACCATACAATTAAAACTAGAACATACGTTATTTAGCAGATGTCAGACAGTGAAATCATTTTTAAAAATTAAAATTAAAACTCTGACCAGTAAAACGGAAATATAAAACCAAACAAATAAGCTCACAGCGAGTTTTCATAATTAACAAACTGGTAATATACCAAACCTCATTAACTAATGATCCACATCGCCCTTAACCCTGAGGGTGACAGCAGCGCAGTTCGTTAGCCACATAGCACTCTCACTGTCCCCAGAGCGGATAGCCCCAGTTCATTTCGCCACAACCACTCAGCCACCAAAGATAAATGAAAAGTCAATGCGCTTCCGTGGTTGTTAAAATACGAACAAAATACACACTTACTCTCAGTGTGCAGTTCCTCCAGAGCTGTCGACATGTCTGAGCAGTTCTCTCTTATGGTCTTAAATAATATTATAATAAATGATGAAGATAAATAATTTTTAAGCTTCCCAGCAGACCATCGGGGGCACCTCACTGGCCACCAGTGGTTCACAAGACCGCAAATTGACAATCCACAGCAAATGTCTGAACTGGAGAATTACAGTTTTACATCAAACGTTTTACCTTTATGAATGTTCCCAAAATAGCTAAAGGCTAAATGCATCATGTGACTAATGGCTACTTATTAATTTATGAAAGAGAGAAGAAAACTGAGCATAATTTCACTGAAATGTGTGGGCTGGCATTTGCAGATGAGCTCATTTCCTGGTTGAATCTGCATAGCGAGGTAGAACACAGTATATTACCCCGCACAGCGCTGGTATAATTTTCAGTCCATTCATATGGTCAGTAGCCTATAAATCGGGCCAACACTGCCCTCAAGTGGCATAAAGTTATCCTGCCACACAAGGCAGCCCAGCGGCTCCGTAATTAGGGTAATAACTGCGAACAAGAGGCCATGCAACCAAGCCAAGGCACAAGGTGATCTCAGCCAGCAGGGGGCCCTCCGGTTCCTCCTTACCGGATGTCTTCGTCTGTGACCACGAAGGCCTTGCAGAGGGGCTGCGACGTGTTGAGCCAGATGGCCGGGTTCTTCTCAGCCGCGGTGGACGTCTGACCGGTGATGGGGGCAGAGCTCATGTGAAGTGCACTGGCGATGGCCGAGAGTAGGGTTTCGTCCGTCATGTCAGGGCCCACACCTAGAGAACGTGCCGGATTTACAGGTAAGAGGCGTCTGCTTGTGGGTCTTCAGACCATCCACATCTCCCCAATTGTTTATTTGCTTAGCGGATTGCTCTATCAAAAAACGCATCTGTCCCATTTGTTCAGCTGTAGATCGAGGAACTTAGGGTTTAAAACGCCCTGCTCAGACATAGCAGCCGTACCCCTCTTTAAATCTTAACCTGTAACGACTGGCTACACTTCCGCCAACACATTCGTTTGCGTCCGTTCCTTTGCCTGGGAAAAATCCTTATCTGCAGGCATTTTAAATGATGACAGGCGCGCGGGACTATAACGTTGCTGGAGCAGAACGCACAGCGGATCGTCTGCAGTTGGAGGAGGAGCTGAAGCGAAGACTGCAACGCGACACCGTGCGCCCCGCGGAGAACCGGACCGACGAACGCCGTTCTTACTTTGTAAGCCTTTGGGAAGCTCCATCGTCCTGAGGATCTCTTCCGAAACGTCGGACGACCTCAAGCCTTTCAACCGCTTCTCCCAGAAGAGCTGCAAACAGAGTGGGGGACACAGAGCCAGGCACTGAAAATCCGTCATCATCATCATCATCATCATCATCATCATCATCATCATCGTCATCGTCATCGTCATCAGAGGCCTTTCCTACACCCTTTCTGAATGCATGTAGACGTGCCTTTATGTCCTGGTCTGCCCTTGCTGGGAGGGGATCGATCAATCCCTCTTTACGGACGAGACAGCTTCTATTAGTGTGCTTGATAGCAGCGAAAAACGCCTATACTCATGTATTAATGCCGGGACTGTATCAGACTAGATGTTTTTGTTGTTTTTGTTAGAGGTTTTGAGTTGGGGTGCTGTAACTCAATAGTGGTACTTATACCTAAACAGTATTCATTTCTGTCCAGTTCTTCTGCATTTAAATACTGCTTTCCAGTTATTTCTGTTTAAAAGTCTTTCTCAATGCAGTGAGCACTTCCCTGCTGGAAGAATGAGGCAATAGCAGTCTGATTACAATTTGACCTAACAGGTTTTACTTGTTTATTCTGTGTCATTTTTTTATCTACCCCCACAGATTTTGTTTAAGGTAATCATTTGTCAACATAGTATGATGCAGGGCCACTACATAGATGAAAACAACGTTCTCCAGCCGAAATAGAACTACTTTCAACTCAAGTCATTATTACACAAACTCAGACGTTAAGGGATACTTCTGGTAGGTTGTTTTTTGAATTGTCCCAAACATTTTTTTATGGGTTGGCAGAAAACTTTACAACTCAGGTCAGTTGGGGTCTGAAAGCACAGATTTTGTGTGGGGGCATCAGGGCAAGCCCATAGGATGGGCTGTATCCAATAGGGGCATGCCTTGGGGCGAGTCGACGATTTGGAGTCATGTGTCTGAGCAAGTTTCCCCCTCTCTGGAAGTTTCACCAGGGGTCTCCTCCACCGGCTCCAGGTGACTATGAGGACCGGGGGTGGGTCTCCTAGACCAGCTCTAGGTGACTATGAGGACC
>JAOYSI010010693.1:0-10246 GCA_025775065.1 Hiodon alosoides
CTCGCACGCGCAGCAGCCATCAGTGACGAGAAAACGTTTCCCCCTCTCACCCTCTCGCACGCGCAGCAGCCATCAGTGACGAGAAAACGTTTCCCCCTCTCACCCTCTCGCACGCGCAGCAGCCATCAGTCACGAGAAAACGTTTCCCCCTCTCACCCTCTCACCCTCGACTGTCATCAGATGAGTCATTGGGCAGGTCTCATCTCTGCCCACTTGATCCCTGATAGCGTCTCTGTATGAGCACCCCAGGTCAGATCACATTAACAGCCTAACCAGATGCTGTTTAATCACAACTAATTAAAATCAGCCTTGGCAATAATATAGCTGGTAAACTACGCCTACAGGTCAGTGAGCATGGAGCTGCAGCGCCTGGGGTCTTCTGCAATGATGCAAACTAATGCATCATTAGGAGCCCCCCCCCCCCCGCACAACCCCCAGAGCAAAACCAGTGGAGCCTGGGAAAGATGACAGCCTAAAGAGGAAGTTTAATGGTCTTACCCAGTGCTTGGTACAGCTCTGTCATCTTTGGATGGTCCCAGCATGTTGTCTGGGCTTGATGGCTAAAGAACAAGGGAAAAGGAGACAGATGCCTGTACAGTTCCCCTACAGCAAACACAGAAGGGAAAGGGGATTTTTGCACCAGTCGAGACGGCACCCGATGACTCCTGGCCGTCACAGGCAGGTCTGCCCCACTCTCCTTCCGCATTTGTGCTAAAATTAGACGTCCAATAAACTGAAACACTCTACTGACAGGAGGCTTGCCAAACCCCCAGGAGCCATTTCAGCACTCTTCATCATCCGACCGAAAAACTTCCATTGATTTATGCATGACAGATGTACAGTCAGAGCTTTTCCATAGGTCCAGCCATACAGTCCCAAAAATAATTATCTCTCACACTCTCAGTCAAACAGGTTAGACATGCTGGCGATTAAACTAAAACAATCTGCAAACCACTCTCACACTGTAGGATACTTAAACATACTTTCTACAGACCAAATCAGCAACACCATCAATCCTCCATGGCTTCTGCCAGAGGGTACCATGCTGAAAAGTGTCAGAAGTGCTGAAACACCACAAACCCAGCTTATCACCCTCAGAGCACCTTGCCTGCCTCAACTTCCTGGGATGGAATACATATATTCCCACTTACATAGCTTAAAATTTGACAAAAAGTAGAAATTGAAGTGAAACACCTGCCTTGCTCCAGGGTAGTAGTGCTCCTCCTCAGCCTGCAATCTACTGATTACAAGTGTACAACTTGTGTGTGTGTATGTATATATATATTAATTACAGTACTGTGCAAAAGTCTTGGGCACATGTCAAATAAAATTCTATAAAGTAAAGATGCTTCCAAAAATAATGAAATGCAAAGTTTCTTAATATAAAATAAATACTATAAAGGACAATAAACCCCCCAAAAAAGTTAAACAATCACCAAAAAATAAAAATATAATGGGAGGGAATATTTGTTGTGAGCACCCTTTTCCTTTAAAACTGCATCAGTTCTCTTAGGTACACCGTTGTTCAGTTGTATTAGACAATCGGCAGGTAGATTGTTCCGAGCATCTTGGAGAACTTGCCACAGTACTTCTACAGACTTTGGCTGTCTCACTTGCTTCTGTCTGTCCAGGTAATCACAGACAGCCTCGATGATGTTGAGATCAGGGCTCTGTGGAGACCATACCATCTGTGGCAGAATTCCTTCTTCTTCTTTCAGAAAATGAATGTTTTGACATATAAAAAAAAAATAATTCTACTGTCACGCTAATGCAGAAGACAAAAATAAACTTGAAAGACTACATTTGTGTAAAAAGCTAGGGTGCCTAAGACTTTTGCACAGTCCTGAATATAAATAAATTTGTTGTATGGTGAATGCAGGAGGCGAGATTGCTTTAGCACTGTAATAAGTGAAAGGAAGCCTCCCATTTGGGTATCATGATCATTGTTTTGAGTTCTTCTGAAAGAGGGAGACGATGGGGTGGAGGAGAGAGGCGAGGAGCAGCTAACATTAAAAGGCATGGAATTGCGGGTTATTTATAACAATGTAACAAAAACTATTTTCCCTGGCTAAGTGCATGAGAATTTCCCTTCCGAATTTACATCAGAAACTTACAAAGGCACTTACTTGATGTAATACGGCACTTTGTTTGGAGATATAGCCCGCTCCCACGGAATCTGCACGGAGCCTGTGTTAAAAGGGGGGGGGGGGGAATAATCAAAGCACATATCAAGCAAGGTGATCCCTCAGTGTAGTGAGCTGAAGGAAAGCCACCCGTCTAAACTGCAGAAGCAAGACGAGAGGGTCATGTGACCGTAGCCACTGCTGGGGGAGGGGTCTGATGCAGGACCAAATTTGAAGAGGTTCAAGGCTGCCTTGGAAGGACTCGGAGGATAAACAATAAACAACATCCTTCCCTGACAGCGTCACCATCCTTCAAGCGCCCAATAAAACTGCTTTACCCCTCTTCGGGTGACTCTGCCAGTCATCGCTGCTGCCTTGGGACTCCCGGGGTACAGCTGGCAATAACATGGTTATTCCAACATTCAGTCAGGGTAGAGCATGGCGGCAAAGTCTGAGGGGAGCTTTGAACCCCAGAGGCGCCTTACTAGAGAGGAAGTGCTGGGATCCGGGGCCGAAGTCTCTGTGGGCGTCCTGTAGCTGCTTCAGCCTTTCTTCAATGGAGCCCTGCAGAGAAGAACCAGACACGTCCCGGGATGAATCAGTGGGAGCAAAGCAGCTGGAGACACCCGGAGGCGTTGCTCTGCTCCCCTCCCCAGGGCCCACGTGGGCCGGAAGACGGAGGCAAGTTAGGAGATAAATGATAATGCAGCACGGTCCTCAAACAAAGGCGATCGTTGGGGGCTGAGCTAATGGTGCACAGGGCTTGGAAGACGGGCCCTTTTATCATTTAATGTGGTTTCTTTTTGCAGCGTAGCAGAACCCCCCAGGGATTTAGCCCCATTAATCCAGGTTTATTTACAGGGTAATGGATTTGCTGTGTAAATTATCGTTGGCGAATACCAGTACAGCTGACCACACAAACAAAGCCAGAAAATCCACTGACACACATTACAAGGCACTTAACATTTTGCTACGACATGTTAGAACAACTACGCAATAATGTATAGTAATTTTTAAAATACTTGTTTCTTGAAGGGCATACCAGAATCTATTTATAGGCATTTTATTTTTACGTATGTAAACCTGAGGGATTAGGAGAATATACAGCAATTTCTACATGCTAATTTGATGTCCTTGCCCAGAGACTCTGGTACGGCAATATCTGCATTACATTCTCACCCACAGCTACTTTAATGAATTATTAAAATTAAAAATATTACAGGAAAATTAAAAAAATTAAAATCCTTAAATCAGCTCATGAAATGAATTTAATCAATCTCAGTAGGTGCAGAGCACAGCTCCAGCATTTATTTAAATAACTAATTTTTCACTTAACACATTATTCAATTGAAAAGTGAGAAATACAGACGTGTGAGGACAAACAAACTGTGGCTCTACGCTTATAAAAATTAAAAAGGGAGACTTTTTTTTTTCAATGTTCTGTGGCTAGCATGTCCTCCACCCAGCCCATTCCGTCCGTGCAGTTTAATCCGTGCAGTTTAATTAACTCTATAGATGAGAAACACATTGGAGGGTTCCAGGGATGTTTAGGCTACCACGCCCACTTTTATCCTCTAGCAAACGGCAGGGAAAATCACACGGTTTGCAAAAAGGTGCACTCGAGATGCACTCCAGCCCGAGCAGAGGCAGAGAGTCGGTGCTTATCCATGACAGAGAGGTGCAAGGAGAACAGAGGCCACTTGAGAGCGTGCCTTCAAGCAGCAGCCAGGAGAGGTGTCGGTCTATGGAGCAGCCCGCACTCCGACCAGATGAGGGAGAGGGCGGGAACTGTACCTGGAGCACTTTCCACCTGCTGTTGAGTTGCTCTAGGGATCTGGCGTTCTCCATGGACAGGTGAACGTCAGAGATGGCAAGCTGGTGTGCCAGGTCGTTGATATGTTTCATGCCCTCCTTTAACTGGGTCAGTTCCTCCTTGAATAGCTAAATGACAAGACAAAATATCACTGCGCCCCCAGGTGGCTGGGTGTCCAGCTACACACATATAGAGATGCATGTGGGTTCAAGATCTCACTTTCATACAGGCAGGCAAAAAGAAAGTCACATCATCAGTGACCTCTTGCCAGACCCTGGACACCTCTATGATTCAGATTCATAATCAAAATACGAGACCCAAGTCCCCCTGCCAACCTGTTGATGGGGCTGACCAAGAAATACTTTTTCTTTTGTGAGATTACACTTACCCTTAATTCCGAACTGCTGAAGGCAACGCGCATAAACATCAATCTAGAGCACAAGCAGCTAATCCTTACTGTCACCATCCCATTAGATTACTCATTAAAACAATTCATAATGGTTTAGAGCAAATAGAGAAGAACAACCATCTGTGAGCTAGTATAATAGAGGCCACACACACATGGCATTTTGAAATAAGCCACACCTAAATCGGAGCGGGTGCAAAAGTAGGACACTGCAAACTAACAGGAGGAAGTCGTTAGCGGCATGGCGGGTTACCTTGGTGGCATCAATGTGGTCCTGCAGAGAGTCAATGAAGAGATCCCCGACAGCCTCCCAGGCATCTCGCACACCCTCGGCCTGCTCCAGCGCCAGGCCCAGCTCCTCCATGGCGGCCTGGACCTGCAGGAGCCTCTCCAGCGTACGCTCCATGTGCCGCCGGCGGTCCACGCAGCGCGCCGTCAGCTTTTCCCAAAGGTCGCTGGCCACGCTCGCCTGCTTCCATACCGAGCGGCTGACGTTCAGAATCCGCCTCCGGGGTGACGCCTCTACAGGGAGAGGGTGGGAGGAAAGGGTCATATGGTAACCAGCAGAAGAGCACGGGCCCTCAATACGGATATAAGGCAGGGCGTCGTCTCACGGGCTGGGTTTAGCTGCTAAAGAAGCGGAGGTTTACTCAGACCTAATGAGCCCATCTCTCGCACCAGCATGGAAACTGGCAAGGCTCATTGAAGTTGAAAAAGCCGACGGGTTCCAGCCTGTGAAATGATTGCCAACCCTGTGCAGGATTTGGGGGGTGCTGTCGTGAGAGCGTGCACTAGAGAGCGGACCTTTGTTCTCAGTGAGTGTCTCCTCCGGCTCCTCAAAGGGGTGCTGAGCCAGGAAGGCCTGGGCAGACTCCAGCATGGAGTAGATGAAGGGGCCCCTGGACTTCACATCCTCTAAGAAAGCCTACAGACAACACAAGGAGAACAATCAGGACATGCATGCCAAATACAGAACCCTGAGCGATAACACAGCGACCTACACAGTAGGGAAGCCCACAGCAAGAAGGGGGAAAATTAACTACCTCAACCTAGGGAAAGGAAACCAAAGGACAACCTGAGGTGAGCTAAAACGAACCGACATAGTTGCATTGGATTACAGACCTACACAACAATGCATTTTTTTCTTCCAAAAAGTCATTGCTGGCGACAGAATGCTCCTAATGCATGGAGTGATAAACTAAGAGTTTTAACCATATGGCAAAACACAGTGGAAAATTTCCCTCCCTGCTCATCAAGCAACGGGACATAGCAAGTCACGACCAATAACATTTACCTTCCTGCGACAGAGCAAAATACAAGAAGTGGTAAATTAAACAAAAAGCAAGCATGCTAAAAGGAACCATGCGACTCCAGCAGCAAGGCAATTCCGATTCCTGGAGAGCTTTTTTGTGGCAAATAATAGGAAACGATTTGACCAGATACTCACAGTGGGTTAAACCGTTACCCCTCCCAGCACACAAATTTTATAACAACTAAATGTTGCCTTCAACTGAACGAATGGAAGAGTTTAAGATTAAAGATTGTATTTACTTGAATAGTGCATGAAAAAAATGTCACATAAGCTCCTAAGCTCATAAGTCGACCGTTTATTAGCCAGGACCCTGGAGATCCTCTTATTCGGAGAACATCCTACCTCAGAGCCAGAGGCGTCAAAATTTTGTGCCATCTTCCTATGATCAGCCTACACGCATGTCAAGGGATGCCTACTCACATACAAACGTGTAGAAGATAAGAAGACCCCCCATCGTGATCAATGATTCAAGTTTCCTAAAACACCCCATAAGTACGCGCAGTTCTCTTTTGTCAAAGTTTTTCAGCATTGCAGAGCTTTGGGAATAAGTGCATCCAAGCAACACAATCGTACAGGAAATAGGAACATTGTGGGGAGGGGCCTTCAGGCAGATGAATATCACTTAGTCAGGCTTTTTGCAGGCCTAGGAAGTCTGCACTCTCACAGAGGAGCTATACATTTGTGCTTCCATAAGAAATGGCCCGCAAGTTTGCCCTTGGGAGGCCAGTTCGATTTCACACCACTTCTACAGTCATAACACAGTTTTCCACACAAGCCAGCTGCAAATTGGCAGGGGAGAACATTGGAACAATGGGAGAAAGAGAAGCCTGTGGAACAGAACCAATTATAATCGTGCGAGCCCATTGTGCGTGGACTGGGTACTGCCCCATATAACACATCACATGCAGAAAAATTGTGGCTATTTAAGGGAAATAACAAACCACAACCCAACTCAGAGTGTACCATAAACTTTCTGGTGTTGATTGTACCAATCAGCTCATCAATAGAGACGAGAGAGCTATTTTTTAACATCCAGATGAACCTGGTTGGATTGAGCATATTTCCTGATCTAATCAAGGCCCATGTGCCCACCTGGTGGATCTCCCTTTGGTGCTGGACAGCCCCGACATCACCCCCTATGGGCAGCTGCTCCGACAGCTCGTCGTCCTTCGCCGTCAGCCACTCGATGATCTCCTGCAGGGAGAGCTGCAGCTTGCTGCTGTTGTCTGAGAAGGCCTCCAACCGTGCTCTGCGGACACAGGTGCAGCTGGGGTTACTATCTGCCTGCACCATCCACACTCACCTGGTGCATATAGACAGAGTCACCGTCTGCCAACTTCATCTACACTAATGTGGTGCATATAGACAGGGTCACTGTCTGCCTGCCCATCCATACTCACCTGGTGCATATAGACAGGGTCACCGTCTGCCTGCCCATCCATACTCACCTGGTGCATATAGAGACAGGGTCACCGTCTGCCAACTTCATCTACACTAGTGTGGTGCATATAGACAGGGTCACCGTCTGCCCAAGCTTTCCACACTCACCTGGTGCATATAGACAGGGTCACCGTCTGCCTGCCCATCCACACTCACCTGGTGCATATAGACAGCGTCACCGTCTGCCAACTTCATCTACACTAATGTGGTGCATATAGACAGGGTCACCGTCTGCCCAAGCTTTCCACACTCACCAGACACCAGACAGATGGCATTCACAGATCCAGCAGGATTCAAAAGTAGGATGGTGTAAAATTTTATAATTTCAGATATTAATGTGTAGATTATACAGTGATATTTGTTTAATTACTATGGGCATGAGTAAGATTTATTTATTCATGCGGAATCTGGTCAAAAGAGCACACTATATACATATTTTCATTAATTAAAAATTTAAATTGAAGCAGCAAACAGCGATTTCATGTCCTACCCGTCATGGCACCCACAGCAACCAAGGCAGGCTGGGCATCAAGGTCAAGGGTGGAATAACACCTAATGATTTAGTTAATTTAGAGAATAACCCTCAAAACATATCAGGACAACAAATAAGATATTCCAGCAACTATGGGCACCATCTTACCCATCGACTAATTGGGACACTAGCAGCCGATCAATTATTTTATGAGAAGATGTTATCTTTTGGTTTATAACCAAATCCAAAATGCTGGAAAACCTATCATGACGGACTTTCAAGGTCCCTTTTGCAAAGACGTTCAACAAGAACAAAGCCACATGTAACCCTCGTTTTCATGTCTCCAAGTTAAATGGTATGCCAGATTAATCTGGTATGCCAGATTCCTGAAAACTGGGGCGTAATATAAACAGCAAAACTGACAAAAACAATAGGGTCCCACCAGCTTCACTGTTAGGACACCTAAATATGACATTTGTTGCAATATTTTATTGGCCCAGCGATGAAACCAAACGATACTCAACATAAAACACTGCTTTTGCCTCCTCCCAGCAGTCCAGCAGTGTTGTCAGGCTCACAGCTGGAGGACGGATACAAACCGAGTTGAGCCAGTCTTTCAAAAAAATAATAAAAATAAAAATAAAGTCAGCTTACAGCCAGCACTCCACAATCCCAATCATGGACTTGAGCTGAAGCTGCTGAGAACCAGGGGAGACAGGGTACCGCTGTGTGCCTCCTCACAGAGGAGACATACACAACGGCTGCAGGACATGCCAGTCTTCCCCCAAACCAAAATAAGAGAGACGGACACGGACTGGGGGTGGGGAAATAATAAATCCTCCGTCTGGGAGTGTTTCACCCATGGGATCTCTCATCACACAGCCCACGCCTGCAAGTTTGCCATAGACGAATACATAAAACGCACTAAGAAAAAGGCATCATTTGCCAAAAACCAGAGCTCCTTTGGCACCATCGCATTACTCACAAAAAGCGCATCAGAGAGGACCAGACACTCCCCTTTATTGCGGGCGGCACAGATTGGGGTAATCATCGAGGAACACCATCGGCATCACCTTCGCCCGCCAGCATGGTGAGGAGTTCAGGGAGTTCTACAGAGCCATGTAGAACAGCGAGTGCTTTAAGGACAGCCGCCTGTCGAGCTGCCCAAAAGCACATACCGCCACCCTCCGCCTCCCTCCAGCCTCAGGTCCAGTCAGAGAAGAGAAGGCCGTCTTCGCGGAGCAGCTGTTGGGCAGGAGCTTGGACACACAAACACACACGGCAGCGCCCCTCCGCTGAACCGCGACCCTTAAGGTTCTAGCCCATGAGTGCTCATTAATGTGGTTTCGTTCCAGCCCGAGGCGTCGCTGAACTCAACTGCCGCCCTCGCGCCACGGCTGAGGAGAGCCACCAGCGCGGTAGATGGCCTGTCCTGCTCTCTACTAGCCCGGAGGGAAGACATCTTTGGTACTCGCCCAATCCCATAAATCCAATGTCACCTCTCAGCGAGCAATCCTTCCTGCATAAACTAACTTTGTATGGTTTTGAGAAAGGTACCCTCAAGGTGCTCAAAGGCTTACCAGGCTTGCCTGGTAAATAAAGGGCTTTTCAAAGTGCTTGGCCAGCCCCGACCAGCCCCGACCAGCCCCGACCAGCATATCAAGCTTAATAAAGGACACGTACGGGGGCTCCGGCTCTCTGTAGCATCCGCGGGGCGCCAAGGCCTGCAGCCAGTCCAGATTGTGAATCAGCATCCTGCACTCAGTAATTAGCTCCCGTCGAGAATTGAGCCCAGGTCAAGGCTCATTTTTAAGAGGGTCCAGACTAGCGGGATGCGCTCGCAAAGTGTGGGAAGGCTAGCCTGCGGCTTCACTAGGGAAAGCCAAGAGCTGAGCAGGCACTGGAGGACATCTGTGTAGGATATTTAGCCCTCCTCCTCCGTAGGAGTCACTCACCTCCTGCATTAATCCACATTTACAAGGTCTCATCTCGGCCAACATACTCAAACACACACTTACACACACAGAAAAGGTGACACATTAACTGTGTGCCAACATAGACACTCCCAAACAAACACACATACAAAAGAGGATACGTCACAAACAAAACAAGATACAACAAACATGCCACAAACAAAAGCAAAAATAAAACACAGCTGTGTGGTATACACACAAACAGACAAATTGGGAGGCATTAGAGACACAGCCCAGTGGCAGGCGAGAGACTCCTGCTTTCAGGTGGAATGGTGTGGCAGCTGGTGATAAGGAAGTCCAAAGGGCCTACCTACGGCTTTTCATTCCTCAGTGGGGTGGAACACACAAAGGCAATTTTCTGACATTTTGCAAATCCAGACATATGAAGCCCTTCAGTTACTTGGCGTTTCAATCGAAGTGATGGATAACGTACTGAACGACGTCGGACAGCTGAGCTGCCTTCATTACAACAATTTCACGTCGCTACGCAAAGTGTCTTTTCCCCCCCGGACGACAAAAGTGTCCTCGCCGCTGCTCATAGGATAATACACATACCAAGAACAACTCCTAAAGAGAACCAAAACCATGACACACGGAGCCACGGCGAAGCGATATTCGGCTTGATGGCACAGCCTGAGGGGGGGGGGGGGGGGGGGGGGGGGGGGGGGGGGGGGGGGGGGGGGGGGGGGGGGGGGGGGGGGGGGGGG
>JAOYSI010010694.1:0-10246 GCA_025775065.1 Hiodon alosoides
GTGGGGGGAGGGGGCGTCACGCGCCCCACTGAGTGTGAAGTGAGGATAGCCCATGGGATGGTGAGAGCTGGACGAACGGTGGACTCGGTCAGGGTGTGGAACATGAGAGAGAGAGAGAGAGAGAGAGAGAGGGAGAGAGAGAGAGAGAGAGAGTGAGAGGGAGAGAGGGAGAGAGAGAGAGAGTGAGAAGGAAAGGGAGAGAGAGAGTGAGAGAGGGAGAGAGAGAGAGAGTGAGAGAGGGAGAGAGAGAGGGAGAGAGGGAGAGTGAGAGGGAGAGAGAGAGTGAGAGAGGGAGAGAGAGAAAACAGAGGAATAGATAGAAAGATGGTGTGTGAGACTGGAGGCGAAAGATGGGCCATGGATGGCAAGGGTGGAGCTGCTGTCCGTCAATGGGGTGAAGGCGGTGTGCGACTAAGGCAGATGCAGCCTGGGCAGATCGTGGGCAGACTGGTCCTGTGTCACCAGATGGACCCAGAAACACACCAGATTCTCATTGGTCAAATTTTCGCGAGTACATACAGCTGCACACGTGCCCTGTCTGTGCATGTAATTTCGAGAGCAACAGAAATCAATGGCTCGCAAAACTGAATTAAACCTCAAAGTAAAAAAGCAAAAAATTTGCTCTCTTGCAATAATGATGGCATACACCAGGGGGTGCTCTGGGATCAGAAAGGCATTATGTACAAGGAAAAGTACACTCCAGTACTATTTTAGTCCTATAATTTTGCCTTGAAAGCCATTGAAATAAACCAAATGTTTCTGTATTACATATAAAAAGGCAGTGATTACAAAACATACGAAACAGCCAAACAAGGACAAGTGTATGGTTTAAAAGTGTTTCTTTGATTTACAAAAATGTGTCAGATGTAATGCTACAACCTAAGGGTTTGTGAATATAAAAAGTGAATGGACAAAAAAACGGGTCTAAACAAGAGTCTCTTCTGTCTTCAGCCCATTGATTGTATTCATATACCCTCCCTCACATTGATCAGCTAATAACCATATTTTGCTATGGCAAGTCCCGTGAGGGGTACGATCGCCAATGCAGTCCCGGTAGCATCAACCAAGAACCACCTGTAGTGCACTGTTGGCTATCCCTCCAACTTTCCCCAGAGTGCTGAAGCTGTTGAGCTTTCAACTCAGACCCTAATCACTTACTATTCAGTTATTCAACCGGAAAACGTATCTATGAGAAATGCAGTTCGATTGATTTATTGGTAAGATGTAAAAATGGACTGTCAGGAAAGATGTCACCAGGCTGGGGGAAAATTTCCGTACACGCTACATCCATGACGTGCTCATGTGCTTCACACAACGATGTCATATGAGGGACTGTGTGCTAAGGTTGCGTTATTAATGTCCACTTCCTGCGTCGTATACACTGTATCGAGTGTGTTAAGAGCACATTGTGTGTGTGTGTGTGTGTGTGTATGTGTGTGTATACCTGCGGGTTGTGCCTGCTGTCTTGCAAGTCATCAGGGTGCGGCCTTTCGGGACTCCAGCTCCCAGCTTTCTGGGACATCTCCTGAGCCCGTGCTGTCACCCATGACTGGCTCTCAGCCATTCCCCCTTCCAGCGGCCTGTGAAACAGACAAGGTCAGACCCTCTGATGTCCGACTTACTCATTTTATGCCTGATCTACCTGACAGCTAAAACAACCAAGTCTACATCCGATCAAGTTTATAACTTACAGTTGAAAGAACCCATTCTGAACCTGTATCCTTACATACATCTGAAGCACCCCAGTCTCACTTAAATCTTAACTAGTCTGGTCTCACTTACATTTTACCTACATCTGAAACAGCCCATCCTTGCTTATATCCCACTTCTATCAGAAACATCTGAAGCCTGGTCCGTGGCTGACCAAAAACTATCAAAATCGAATGCCCAACCAAACTGTCAAAAACACGGACTCCGACCAATTGATTGAGATCTATCCCTGGGGTATCCCTAGGCAATCTAGATTTCTGCCATCAAGAAAGGGGAAAAGTGCTTTGAAACTGGTGTTAAGGCTTAGGAAGGACTGAGTTAAGGCTAAGGCTAAGCTTGGACTACGCTGAAAGGCAGCATTACAGACAAGTCCCAGGGCTTAGGATGAGTTGTGAGGGCTGGCATTTGCCCGTTCCTCCTCTAGCGGAGTACTGGAGAGTCAGTGTGTAGAGAAGTGGCAGGTGGCGCCCTCCAGCAAGTGTTCCTCACACTGGCTGCGGAAAAGAGAAAGAGAGAGAGAGAGAGAGAGGGAGAGAGAGGGAGGGAGGGAGAGAGAGAGAGAAAACCAAGGAGAGGAAAGGGAGAGGAGCAGGGTAACACGTGTACTTACAAGTTATTGACAGGATCGGGCTGAGGTTCTGGGAGACCGTTGACTCCCTGCCCACCATCCTGGGTCGGGGAGGGGGGCTCCAAGCGCTGAAACATTAATGGCGTTCGATTCTGTGTGAGATACAACATGGCCTGCAGCTGGTATCAGACAGACTAATGGGAAATGGAGTCAAAACATCCAGAGTGCAAATGGAAGGGCTCCAGCAGCAACAGGAGACAGCAAAGGTCAGCCACGAGGGTGTTCTGGGAATTGGAAATCTTGTTTATTCAATTTTTTTACATCACTTGACCGAGATCCTCAGGGCTGTGCTGTCTGAAGGGTGCCGATGGCTCATGCTAAAAAATTCATTTACTTCCAGCAGCCCAGTAAATGAATGGCAGTAACCAGTTGGGTGCTACAATGAGGTCCGCTGTAAAATCCCAATGAGCTTCTCATCAGGCTCCCCACCTCTGTGGTTGCTTAGGCTAGGTGAGAGTGCAAACTGCAATGCACTCAGTATGTCAAAGAGTAATGTTTAACTTTTAAAGCCGTTACCTGAGAAATAGTAGTAACACATAACAACGACAACGACAACGACAACGACAACGACAACGACAACATAAAATAATTAGCGTCCCATTCAACATAAGAAACAACCCTGGTTTCAGAGTAACACATCGAGCAATACACGAACCTTCCATCTGCCCAAGCACAAAAAAACTCTTATAAGTCTCAATCACACCTCGTCTGTAAAACAGAAATTTCTATATATCTATGCTTTATTTTCGGGCAAGTTCTGAGGTTTCTGAGAGTAAACAAATCTATTAACACAGACAGTGTGTTGAAAAGAGGCTGAACAACCACATCTGAAAGTAACATTTTTTTTTTGGTTTTGGCTCCAGGTTGGGTTTCAGCCTCCAGTTCAATATTTAACCATGCCAGAAATGACTGACTGTCTGGGTAATGTCAACATAAATGGGCTGAAAAAATGTAAACACTTACAGATTAGCTCTGGTATGTCAAGTTCAGTTAGTACTGTTTGCTTGTCAGTTCATCTTACTATGCATCTTGTTGAATGCATCTTCACTCAACAGTTTATCTTCTTCTACAGCGGACTAATGCCTTTTGAGATTTTAACACCAAGTCATACCTACAGAGGTTATCCATCTATGGTCAAACCGTTTAGATAACTGTTGGGATAACTGACCCCACAGATTTATACCTAAAACCAAGGAAGAAAGAATGCACCAAAAGGCTAGTCTCTCAGACTGTCGTTAAGCTGAAACTGAAACCATATCACAATATCCAGAGAACAAGTCAAGTCGACGTTCAATTCACCAGTCCTCCTTGGCTCCCACAAGTCAAGTATGGGAGGGCACGACCCACACTCAGTAAAGAGTCAGGGTACCAACCGGAGGAAAAGAACATCATCGACAGTCACTGAAAAGTGGTCAGACGCTACAAACGAGTGGATGAAGAGAAGACGTAAGGGGGCTGTTGTTAGTGCATAGAAAATTTGCAGGAGCAGTCCAGCACCAAGTCTCTATTCACCCAGCCAGAGCAAAAGCCCAGAACACAGCTCTCTTCGACCTCTAGCAGCTAAGTGGTTACACCAGGCAAAACCAAACCACCCAAAGCAATAGAAGTAAATGAAAAAAGTCTGGAGAGGAACAAAATGAGTGCAAAGAGGAAAGAAGGACGGTTAAAAAAAAACAAAAAAACACTCCCATTGAGTAATCAACACGTAGATTGATCAGTCAAGGTGGAAGGCGGTACATGTCGATCTTTGATTTCCCCCCAACCTTCTGCGGTGAGAAGAATGGGAAAAACAGAGGGAGGCTTTATGTCTGATAGAAGAAGAAAACAAGACTGGACAACGACCACAGAGCAGAAAGCCCTGGGGAAAAAAGGGGAAACGGTAAAGGACCGGAAACTGACAGGGACAGGGAAAAGGGGAAAACAGCCACAATGAGGATTCAATCGGGAAAGAAAAGACAAAAAGGGAGAGAGGACCATGGTAGAGTACTGTGGCAATAGTACACCAGGCAACAAATATATAGGAACATATATAGGAACATATAGAGGTGGAATGAGTTGTGGGACTATTGGGTCCCAAACTGACACATTGGTTCCAAAACACCTCACACCATTCAATATTCATTCATCCATCAATCTCGCTGGTTGAGGATAGGACTCATATCTCCCTGAGAACAAGGTCTGCAGGTAATGTAACTCTCTAGGGTCAATTGTGAGGGCAATTTGGAACCCAAACCAAACATGAAAAATGACTCAGGCCATACTGACTGCAGGAAGCCGTGGATGTTTGGCTTTCAGCTCGATGAATGATAAGTGGTGATGAAAATGGCCCATGTTGTATTGCATTGGAATATCTTTAACATCATGTCTCCTGATCCACACCAACACCCCTGTCCCCTCCAGCCCTGGATGCATTAGCAAGCACTCAAGGAGGCCTCTGGATGCAAGCTAGAGTTAGAGCGCACTTTGACTTTCTCTAGCTGACATCCATTTACCTTCCCCATTTCTACCAGCCCCATTGCTATCCACGTGCGTTTTCTCGATGATGTTTCCTGTACCCATGCACAGACACCGATGATAAAGATGGCATGTGGTTCATTATTGTTATTATCACTCATTCGCGTGGTAACACTCTTATTCATCTGCAAATTTGGCCTTAGGCCTGTGGTAGGTCAGCTGCAATCGAAGGACCCACAGCAGGAGAGAAAGCAGCAGTCCGCAGAAGAACCCTGATAAGAGGCGCAAAGCGGAGATCAGCGGCAGGATGAAGAGCTTGGGAGGAAGAAAAGGAGGAGCCCGGTGGAATGGATGAGGGGGTGGCGTGATGGCGCTCCGGAGATCAGCGGGCGTTAAAGCTCGGACTGTGGGGCAGAGGCATGCGGTTGTCCCTGAGAGAAGGAGCACCCTCTTTCTGTGTGTCCACTGTGGGGTACTGTCTGCATGGAGAAAGGGGAAACTTGTCCTTGTCTGTTTGTATAGATCGAGGGAGATGGTTTGCAAACAGGGACCGAGGCAAGTGCCTGCCTGCAGATTGAGGGTGAGGACCGTGCGCCGTGGTCTTGGTCTTACTAAACTATGCTGGATTTAATTGAAATTTTTCAGAAATTATACTGACTGGAGGAGAGACACATCTCCCGGCGGCACTGGCTGCCTGGATGCCTGTAGCCATGGATCTCACTCACCCTAACTTGGGCAGCGCTGCTGTGCTCACCCAGTCACAATCGGCAGATACATGAGCTGGATTAGACCTTACAAATTTCAGCTATAAGGCTCAGTCTGAGCTTGGGAAAGCGCACTTACTGCCTGGGCAAAAGACACCTACTGACTATGCAAAAAAAACCTATCCTTTATCTTTTTTCCACATTCTTCGAAAGTTTATGGTTTGAATGTGTCAAAATTGTGTTTTTGAAATGGTCATTTAATTCTTGGCAAACTAACGGTGACATATGGTTCTGATTATGGTGTTCAGCAGAAAAAGGGACATTATGAGTAGTGTGTAATTCCTTTTGACCTGAGAAAGAGCTCAATGTGCACAAGTTTTATAAAATATTGAATATTTGAATATTGAGTGCTTCACGTTTAGTATATAACAATATATCTTTTGGGTGAAATCTAACGTTTAGGATTACCCAAACAAAAGGGAATTAAATTGTATATATGACATCGGTGACTTTGGTGATTGTGTTGCCCAGTCTGAAATAAATCCGATGGCTGCGCCACACTCCCAGTGAATGTGTCTTCAGTCTCTTTCAGTGCTCCATCTGAACCGCAAAAGGTCGATGTCAGATCATGGCGGAGGAACAGAACTACTTGTCTCCATCATAATTCTCACTCTCATACTGACTGCAGGACATGAACCCACTGAGCGGACAGTGGTAGGAGTACTTGGGAGTCGATTTCTTCTGCATCCTGGTCCTGGTCCTGGACCTGTCCCTTCCCAGAGCTCTTATGCAAATCTGAGAGGTGTCATCCCGGCCATTTTTCAAACCCTGTTTAGGTGTGTGTTGGAGTCCCCCTACCCAGAGTCCCCCTACTCAGGGAGCTGCCTCTTTATCCAGACAGAGCCTCACTCCACCAACTCCCCTCCACCAAGATGCCAGCCATTTTAATATCATAATGCCTGCCTCTGCCGCTAATGGGAAAGAGGGAAAAAGCAAGAGGGGCTGCTCCAGCAGAGAGAGAGGAGGATCTACAGAAAGGAAACTGGATGAGAGAGATGGGATGTCAGCTACTGGTGCAGATGAGCGGTATAAATCAGCCGGATGCTGGGAGCCGAGCAAGGAGAGGAGAGGAGAGAAAAACGATAGAGAGGACGAGTGGAGCTCTGTCTGTATTTCGCAGTCCTAGGGCGGACTCTGATGCCGAACTCCAGGAGTCCAGATCTGAGCCTGCCCCAGGCCTCCCTTCTTGGTGGGACCACAGCAGAGCGTCAGGGCACACTCACTGCCCCCCCCCCCCGCTTGTCTGTTAAAAAGTGACTGAAAAGTGTTTTGTTTTTTTTAAAAGAAAAAAAGTCTTGGTACCTCAAAGCTGGTTTCTGACTCTTACTTTACTTCAGTGTTTTTAAGCTCATGAAATCAAGTCTTTTACAAGCGGTTTGTGCTACATATTTACATATCAGTGGGCAGTCATCACTTCATTTACAAGGTGCACTGTTTTATTTTTATTCTCTCTGTGGGGAAAACAAATGGTAGGGGAGGCTACAGGAGGGCTACAGTCCAGGGAGTTATTGCTAGCATTGGTTCACAGTCATGGCAGGTGAGAAGGAATGGGGAAGATGAGGGTTCAACAGCAGAAGTCTAGAATGAAAGCACAGCAGATTCACAGACGGCAAAAGGAACTGTGACAAAGAGCGTGTCCCCAGGCCATGGCCAAACTCAAAGCGCTCGTTGCGTCGCGTCGCGTCGCGTCGGGAGACGTGTTGAATAGGGGCCTCTCGGCGTGGCAACCCCCGACCTTTGTGAGCGGCCCAGTCCGAAAGCCTCAAATCAGCTTGGCTACCAGGATCCTGACAGGTGCAGTGCCCACCATTTTAACGCCGCTCTTGGGAAAACGGGAAAGCAGCTGTCAGGGAGTGTCGAACGCTAGGTTGTGTGAATGTAATAAGTAAAATCGATTCAACTTTCCTGCGGTCTATTTTTTATCCAATTTCAACTCCAGTTTTAGGTCGTCAATAAAAATGGGATCGTAAAGATACAATACTGTGGACCGAATGTTACCGTCACTTTTGAGCTTTTAAAAAAAACACAAAACTAGTTTGATTTTAACCTTCTCGAATATATATGAACCTGACTTATTATATAAAATAATATTATCATAAAAATAATATTATATAATTTGTATTTTATTCAGGCTGCACCAGTAGTTCATAAATGAGAATGCATTAAGAACATTAAGGGTCACATATTAAATGAATAAATTTACCAGTCCCAGAGTGATGAGACCACTGGATTAAGGAAATGTATTAACCCTGGCCAATAATACAGGCAATGTAAAATTAGTCCCAGGTCTAGCTAAATGCGTTATACGGTATGGATGGAATTAATAATTGAAAACCTTTAATAATATGTAGCTGTAACTACAAAATCTCAATGAAGCCGAACAGGAAACTTTTCCACAGGCCAGCAGAGGGTGCTGTCGTGTCTGAACTGCCTTGAATTGCTAGCCGTGGTTGGCACACATTTTCCTCCTCTGAAAATGAAAGGAACCCGAAAACATACAGGGCGGTAGTCGCAGTGTAGCAGCAGTAACAGAAGTGGTTGCAGCGGCTGAGAGGCAGGGGAGGGTCAGCGCGGGCGTGGCAGTGGCGGGGGGGTGGGGGTGCTGGGGGCGCTGCTTGTCACAGCTCGGGGGTCGCAGAAGAAGAACTGCCGAACGTGGCGTTAGTTAGCGGTTAGCGACGGCGGCGGAGTGAGAAGCGTCCCTAGGGCAGTACCTGCTCCTCCCGCAGGGCCTGCGTCCGTTTGGCTTTGCTCTGCCGGTAATACTCCATGATCATCATGGCCGCGTAGATCTTCCCCACCGTCAGATCTGTCGCTGCTGAGAAAAGGACAAGTTACCCTGCACGATTAGATGGGGTGAGATGGACCCTGAGCGAGGGGAATGGGAGTGGGAGGAACATGCCACGCCACCACGACACACACACACCATCACAAACACAGAGCCAATAGTCTTTTCACAAACAGACCCCCGTTTTAAAAAAAATAACGTCTCTCTTTCTTTAAGGGCGCTTCTAGTGTCTTCATTGTTCAAAAAGGATTCAAGGCCACTTCACTTTGAAGATCAACTGTATAATCTCATGGACATAAAAAATGGCTGTTTTCGTGCTGTTTTGCATTCTGGTCTGGTCCTTTTTTTTTTTTTTTTTTTTTAATTGTTCCTTTTAACATCGGATAGCATTCCCTCAAAGCGGCAAAGCTTCAGAACATAAAAAAGTCCAAAAACAGACACCATGAAAATAAGCAAGTCGCATATTCATCGCGAAATGGCCAAAATTCCTCAATAGTTTCCTCTACTAACCCAGAACAAACTGTCAAACAATTCTCTTCGCATATATATTATCATAGCTCTTCTGTATTTCACGTAAACCACTAACCAGCACGTCAACCTTACATCTTTTTAGTGTCACAGCAAATGCCATAAGGGCTCCACAGTGTCTGCCTCTGTGCCACTGCCTTACTCATGCATCTGTGGGGTAAAATAAAGTGCGGCACTTGCCCTACAAGCATCACCCACAGGCTAGTACTTGTCTCTGTCTGTTGCATGCCGCTGATCTTAGCTTCACTATGGCAACAGGCGCCAGCGCACCACTGGGTTCTGTGCATTCTGTCAGTGTCTATGACCTGGGATGTACAGCCAGCCTTCGGACAAAACCCTGGAGTGAAAAGACTTCTATAGAGGTTTTTTTTCTATAGCGAGGCACCCTCTGATCTCTGGCATGGGGGGGCAGGGGAGGCCCAGGGGGACCGGAGCTGCGCTGGGCTGTACTTACGGTGACGGCAGGGCTGTGTGTCAGCCACCGGCTCAGAGTGAGTGGCGTTATCCATGCAATCGCTGTATGGACAGGAGAGTTAGGATGTTCCGACCGGGGTGTAATTTAAACGCGTCTCTACGGTGAGGGTTAGGAACTGTTTTTAAAGCTGCATTCGACGTGGACGCGGCCTCCGTGCCTGCTGTTAGGAATTGCTCTCGCCGATGAGGAGACGCTGAAGTCGAAGTTCACATGCAAGGGAGTGGGCCCTGTTTGGAACATTGGTCAAGATCGAACTCTACGCCTGCGTTGTCACCCGTCTCAGTGTAACGGAGCTCGTTTTTTCATGACTTACAGGAGTGCAGAAGGTCAAGAGTCGTAAAAACAGATCCGCCGGTTCTCCGATCTAGGGACTGGATTCTTGCGCTCAACAGGTTAATTGTTTTTCTTGCGGGGATGTTGTGCCCCGTGTGCAGCGGTTAACGAACCCGGGTTTGATTCCAAGACAGGGTTTTAGTAACCCGAAATACGTAGGTTAAATCTGCTTCATTAAGAATGAGAATAATAGCTAACCTACACACGTTGCACATAGCATTTAAGTTTGCAGCAATATCAAAAAAAGCTGGGCTGGGCTACTTTACAAAAACAGGACCCTTCTGAGTTTATTTGATAAGTACAGATAAAAAACCTGCATAACACTGAGTTGTCTGAGTTTATTTGATAAGTACAGATTTAAAAAAACCTGTAAAACACTCAGTTGTTCCTTCTGGATGTTCAGATCTCTGCAGCCGGTGGATACCACGGTAACAATAAAACTCTCCCTACATCCTGAAATTCTTAATTTGGGACCTACATTTTTGAAGATTTTGAGGGTTGTGCTCATAGGTCCACACTGTTCAGTGCGAGAAAAGTTTTTGGGGGGGGGGGGTGGTTGTGTGCGT
>JAOYSI010010695.1:0-10244 GCA_025775065.1 Hiodon alosoides
AACGTCTACGCGTGCTGCCTGCAACGGGTACGGGCACGCGTGCTGCGTGTAACGTCTACGCGTGCTGCCTGCAACGGGTACGGGCACGCGTGCTGCGTGTAACGTCTACGCGTGCTGCCTGCAACGGGTACGGGCACGCGTGCTGCGTGTAACGTCTACGCGTGCTGCCTGCAACGGGTACGGGCACGCGTGCTGCGTGTAACGTCTACGCGTGCTGCCTGCAACGGCAATGCGTGCTGCCTGCAACGGTACGGGTACACGTGCTGCGTGTAACGTCTACGCGTGCTGCGTGTAACGTCTACGCGTGCTGCCTGCAACGGGTACGGGCACGCGTGCTGCGTGTAACGTCTAAGCGTGCTGCCTGCAAGGGCAACGCCTGCTGCCTGCAAGGGCAACGCGTGCCGTGCGCAACCAAGTTGGAACCGAGTAAGGAGCTGTGAGACGCACTACCAGCAGCAAAATGAAGGTCAACAGAGCACCATCCACATCCTGGAAACCGCTAAATTCAATCTTTATACTGAGGAGATGATGGAAGAATCCTCCGCTTACTACATTCTGATATCCAGCATGGCACATGCTGGCCGCTAAACAGCCGACGCTGCAGGACAGACGAAAATGCTGCCCACGGGCCGCGTTCTCACCTAACAGCGGATTGGTTCGGAGCAGCAGCAGCGCCTGTGTGACCAATGAAAGGTCAGAGCGGTGCAGACCCCGTCGCTCTGGAACCACCAAATATGAACATCACAGACGTGCAGCCTGACAAATGAAGTGTAAATCCCGGGTCGCTCCAGCAGACCGCGCGCCCTGCCCGGGACCCCCACTTGGGGCGCCTCAAGCCCCACTCTAGCACCTCTCAGGTTAGACGAGTGAGACATTACACAAGCCAATATTGGCCCCCACACAACACCCTGGTCTCCTGGTCTCCCCGGAGAACGGATGCAATCTGTGACGCCACATTGATACTGAACAGGACACGACAGCGTTTGCCAAGGGTGAAACAGGGAGACAAGACACAAGTTAGAAACTGGATCAGCGAACCATATGGCGCTGGGCTCAGGTGGGGAAGCAACGGGGGTCAGTCTGAAGAGCTAAGAGTGCTAACACAAGGGTCATCCCGGCATCTGGCTGCCAGACCGGTCATAAGGAATACAATCCCCACCGACCACCGTCGCAGTGCTGGACAGTGCGTCTCTGTAGCCTGGAGCGCGCAGGGCCGTAAGGCAGGAAAAGAAAGAGAGGCACACCTGTATAGACTGACCGCTGACCGGGACATTTCATCCCCCAGGGGTTCAGTTCACACTTACATCTTAGCAAAAGGCTGAAGGTTGAGCCTTCAGGACAGGACAGTTTAGATCCTTAATGAGAGGGCAATCCCCTGGACACAAAAAGGCAAAGACAGCTAGTGTGTGCAGACACAGGGGCTTGTATAACCTGGACAGATCGTTCAGACTCTCATTCCCTTTTTCTCTCTCCGTCCCATCGACCCTTTCCTTTCCACGGTCGGAGTATACAGTATAGCGGATTCACCGACCCCTTTATTCATAAAAAAGATTCTCTGCACTGTGCAGAGAAGTTGCCCAGGTGGAAAATGACACAAAGATTTTTATGTCACGTTATACAATCCACCCCCCCAATGACTATATGACCTGTAAATAAATCCATTTGAAATAAAAACCATAATGCCGTTTTCCCCCCCATTTCAGGGATTTTTTATCCCAATGTCAGACACAAGGCCCTCATGTATTTTTGAACAGCTCTCCATCAGAGATTCTATTTGTTGAGCTCCATGTATCAGGTGAAACATATTTCTGATAGATCTGCAGTTATAGCACATTGGGTAATATTTCTCAAGTTTCTGGGTCTTTAGAGCGCCTCGATTCGGCTGAATTACGGAAAATTCGTTGTGTTGTGGTAACCCTGGTATTGTTTTTAGGCGTAGCTTTGTAGAAAACTTTTGTGCGTCTCACATGTGCTGTGGTCTGCGGTAATGTTGTTTGGAATGGATGGCGTGTTCTTTGTACTGGAGTAATCAGTGTTGTTTTGTGGAGTGAATAATCCCCTGACAATGTATTCTTCCCGTCTGGTTGATGGTCCTGCACTTTTCAATTTCATACCAGGAACAGAAGGGCAGGAACCATAAATCATTGGCTAGGCTAGGGGTGGGGCTTTCGGTGTTTCTGTGTGTGTGTGTGTGTGTGTGTGTGTGTGTGTTGTGGTGCGCGCTCACTTGTGTTTGTGTGTGTGTGTTTGCGTAAGTGGGTGTGTGTGCGTGCGTGCATGCGTGTTTGTGCGCGCTCGCTTGTATTTGTGCGCACATGCGAGAGAGATACGCATCTTATTTTCAGACCCCTTCGGCCCGTTTCAGGCTGTCACAAACACTCCGCCCCTTAACAGCCCGTGCGTCACACTGACCTCAGCGCGCGCGCGCGAAGCCGGCCTCCTGACGTGCGTGCGGTACGCTCCTGTGTGTGTGTGTGACTGACAGACACTCCACTGACCTCACAGGCACTGCCTTGTCAGAGGCTGTCTTAGGGCACAGAGGAACTGTGGGGATGACGGAGGCAATGCCACCTGGCTAATCAAATAAAGGAACTGGCAGTGATCAATAAGATCTGCTTTTAGACCATGTCTGCTTCCTTGCAATTCATCGTGTGTAATGAGCCCGGTTCTTTAATCTTACCCTCTGGAGTAAGACTGATTACAGCCTCTCCGTGCTGAAGAACCCGGGTGCAGCTGCAGAGTTATGTCTAAGTTGGTTGTTGCCTAGTTACAGCCTGGACTGTGGAGCAGGTACACGGCTTTACATTATAAGATGCTGAACTTGATCAGGTTAATTGCACATGGACGCTGGGTCTTCGACGTCCGCCGGGCGACTTGCCTCCCATTCTGGAGCAGAGATGTAGGCCTCCCATTTAGGTGAATCGGGTGGACACGGTTTTGATGAGCCTAATCAGAGAACGACCGGGCCAACAGCCCAGGGCCAGAAAAAATAGCCGAGAGTCGAAGACAAGGGGGCTGGCCATGCAGTGTCAACCAACACCGGATAGAGGATCCTGGGAGGATAAATTAATTCATCCAGATACACAGTTCTCCTTTCCTCTGCTTTCCCAAGCTCTCGGTCGCATGGCTTCCCAATTAGGCTACAGTTACTTTTGTAAAATCGGTAAAGTCGCTGCGAAATCAGGGCGACATGTGGTCTGGCCTCCACGATCTCCCGACACGACCACACCCCCCGATTGTTTATGCTGCAACGCGAGACTCGGGGCTAAAATCCCAACTGGAGTGATTCTTCCTCTGCTCTTACGATAAGAAACGGAATTGCATTGTGTAGCCTGAAATGTTCTGTGACATCAAGATTTTGAAAATCATGTAGTGTGTAACTGCCTGAAATAGTTGTTTGCTAAAAAATGATGAAAAATACGTTCACCCGCTTGTCTTTGTGGCAGGAGGCACCCCCATCTCGCTTACGTATGTCAGATTCTTGGCCCACTATCGCAAATCTGATCCGTTTCCGTTTCGCTGGCTAGTCGCTGAGGTGTAGAACAGTCTCCCGGATGCCTCGGGACGTTTGCTGGTAAGTGGCATCTGAAACAGGGGTGGCTGGCAGCTGGCTGACAGCTGGCGAGGTTCCAGAGCCACTCCTCGCTCCAGCGTGTGCCAACCAAGAGCCGTAAGACAGCCCCAGCCCACCCTCCCAGCTCCCGAGCCGGGGGTTCAACCACACCAACGCCTGATGTGTGGTAGTTTCGGCCTGGGCCACCGGTGTGATGGGCAGACCATGTGGCCACATAATACTGTCTGAGCACACAACCCAGAATACACCACTAACAGGATGTCATATTTATTTATTAAATACGCTTGATCCACGACCTTAACCATCTCCAAATTTCTCTACAATTCCCCTATGGGAGGAGAACAAAGTGAATGTCGACAACACAGCAAACGTAGACGTGTCTGATGCGACTGTTGTGCCCCTTCAGTATTTTAATCCATGTTAAAATTAGACATCCACAAACGGCTCTTATTCGTCTGCTGTGCCGTCGGCAGACGCTTTATTTAAAACCGGGGTTTGGCAGAGGAATTAGGTCTTTATTTGTCTCTCTGTGGCACGTCGGAGTGCGTTCAAGGAACTTTCATTTCCAAATCTGCTTCTTAAAAAAAAAAAAAAAAAATCTTCACACCTCTGGGGTGTTGAAAAGAACCAGGCCCGGGCACTGAGGAGGCGTCGCCATGGTTACGGCAGGTCCCTGACGTGACGCGCAGTGCATCAGATGCTCCTGCAGCAGCAGTAGCAACAGCAGCCTCCCAGAGCCACCGAAACACAGCAGACGTCCCTGTCTCTGCGATAAGCGGCCCCGCCGATCGCCTGCACTGCCAACACACACACACACAACCTCCCTCCTCCAACGAGCACCAGACTAACGCTCTGGCTTTATTGTACCCAAGAGCATCCCATTCACATGAAATAAAATATGTGCTGCGCTCTTGCGTTAGAAGGAAACGTATCAGGCAAATTTGCACCGTTGTATAAATGGTACAGTGCATCTTATCGCGTGGAGACGCTGTCTACCGCTCACTATGTACGCTGATGACCAGATCCATCCAGTTTTCCCTTTCAAACCATTAATGAACACAAAAGCCTGTGGATTCAAATGGCCCAGGCAACACATTTTCTTACAACCGGCTATCCTAAGCACAGAAAGGGAAAGACACAGCTCATTGGATTGGACTTTTCATTGCAGATGTGATACAGAAGATCTGGAATTTTAATGCATCGGCAGGACTTGAGATGAGTACTACCTCCTCCGTGCCCCATTTGGTACAACATTTTTTTTGGACACACAGACACAAACACACTGACACAAACACACTGACACAAACACACCGACACAAAATCCCGGGAATTGTCATTGAGGATCCTATAATAGTGTGTGTAATTCTGGCACAGGGTCACCTTCCAGCTAAACACACGCTTCTGGTGCCTTGGAGCACTCCCCAGTAAATACGGCTCTGTAAAATGACAGGTCTCACACACCCACACACCCCCACACAGGCTTCTCACACACCCACACACCCCCACACAGGCTTCTCACACACCCCCACCCAACCACACACAGGCTTCTCACACACACTCACCCACCCACACACAGGCTTCTCACACACACCCACACACAGGCTTCTCACACACACCCACCTAACCACACACAGGCTTCTCACACACACCCACCCACACACAGGCTTTTCACACACGCCCACCACACACAGGCTTCTCACACACACCCACCCGACCACACACAGGCTTCTCTCACTCACACACCCTCAAAGGCTACTCACACAGGCCACACACACTTTATACCGGTCAGATGGGAATAAACACGTGCCTCCTGGTTTAATTTTATGAATGCGCTTTTCAAATGATAAGGTGGAGTTCTGAAAGCAGACGTTGCCGTGGGCTACAGGGCTTTTGCGATGTATTTTCCCTTAACATGTTTACCAGGGTTACAGAGGCCTTCAGCAACAATAGCTACTAAAAATACACTGACGGCTGTTTGTGAAGACGCTATACTGTCAATAGACCATCCAGGTTTCATTGTCAGCCAATTACAAAGGCTCCATTATGACAACGTTGACATTATATCACATTAACCACACTCTACCCGGCGTAAACAAGCTTGGGTCTATATTTCGCACAGGGGGTAGGCAAACCATGTGTTCAAAACAAACATGTGCAGAATAGCTACTCAGTAAAGTCTCTTTTATCCAAAACACATTGTGAGAACATCAGTGAAAACGCTGTTCGTCGACAGCGAACCGGATCAGGTTTCCCGATGTGCCTAAACGCACAGGACTGCTAGCGTTACCAGGAACCGATCTGATGTCTGGGTCACAGAGTACCGACGGGGCTAATGTCGGGCCAACACCTGATCCTTGCTGTTATCTGGTGGAGACACCTGGAATGACCCGGACGTAACGCAAGCAAGCTGAAATACTATTCGGACTGGAAGCAGCTCTGTAAAGCGAGCCTGGAAAGTTCCGCCTAGTCTGTGGTTTAGGAAAGAAAAAAAATTAACTATTCATGAGAATAGGTTGTGATTAACAAACCGGGCCTTCCTCATCTAGTGATTTTATTTATGAATTTTTTTAAATACATGGACAGTGGAGCATTTGCAAAGTTTTACGAGAAGAACCAGTTGATTACTCACAGACACACCGGCATTACAACAAATGCTGTCAGGTGTAATCATATTAACGTTAATGAATAATTAAATTACGTGTCGCAAACGGACTTCTCTTCAGATCGATGGCGAGTGGAAACTCCGTTCAGGTTTCTTCCCGGTGACTCTAAACATCGTGGATATTGCCTCAAACAGGCTCCAGAGAAGATTTGCGGAAAACGACGTCGCGGCCGCACCTACGCGGACGTCTGGTGAGCGTCTGGCACCGGATCACCAGTTGTACGAGTTCATTTCAGCATTTCAGCTCATTTGCCTTTTTACCCCGACAACAGTTGAGCACCGAACAACACTTATTTCAGGTCGCCTATAAATGATTCACTAAATCAGGACTGCAAAGGGGCAATTTTCTTTGTTTCTGCGAGTGATTGAGTGAACAAATCTAAGGCCCCAGCTGAACTGCATGTTTCAGAATGCTTTCATTCGTACACGGGAGACAAACCTAGCTGTTAATTACTGAGCCACAGCTGACATGAGTAAGCACTAAATCATTTTAAAAATCATTACCTTTTTGAAAACCACTGCAAAATGATTATCCTGCAGTATGACATTGATAGTCAGGCGTAGAGACGGCAACGCATTGCTTCACAGACTGAAGAAATCACAAGGAGTCGAAATAGAGGGTAGCAGGAGAAACCTCAAACATTGGTTTGCCCTTTTGCAATACACTAACATTTTTGCAGACGCACTGGAACAGAGATGCCCAGGTTTTTCCCTGGTTCTGTCCTCGGACAATGCACAGCGGGGGGGGGCGTTTCAGTGGCACACAGACTGGATGACATCAGGCTGGATAAACGGCAAAAACCGTTACAGCCAGGCTGCCTGGTTCCCTCCTCACTAGAGGTGCAGACGAAGGCCCCGTCCCGTAATGAGCCGTCTACGGGCTGGCGACCCCTATCCCTACAGCCAATCGGTTCCAACCGCGGGGACGGATTACAGGAGCTCTTTTTTAGTACGCTGAGCCGAGTGAGAATCCGCCCCCCTCGGGGAGACCTGAGAGGGTCCAGCCAAAACGACGCTCACGCTTCCTCAGCCCAGGGTGTGAAGGAAATAAAAACCTTCTCAGTCTGCCCTACTACAGACAAAACTACCGACATGCTCTCTCTATTTCACTCCAACAATCCAAGATTATGACATTATTCATTCAGCAGTTAAACATAGCCAGTTACTGTAAAGTAAATAAGTCAAATGAAATTAAAGAGAGGGAGAAATCCGATGATATATCTGCTGGTAACTGGAATGGTCTGCGGCTTTCCAATTACTAAATTGAGATTTATACTTTCTACACAATAAGTTTTTCTTTTCAGCTGGCATATTTTAGATATGTAGACCCAAACTCAAACTGAGCTGAAAAGGCAAGCCCTGGTGATGAGAATCTGGCTAGCTCTCCTCCACACCCAACGGCAGCTCAGTAGACCAAAACAAGCAGCTGGAGAACTAAAAAGTCTCTCTAGGGTTAAGTGTAGACCAGCGTGGGAGAAAACCAGAGAGAGAAACTGCCATTTAAGAAGATACTATGAAAGAAATCCAGCTGTTCGTGGAAATTCTCAGGGTGATCGTTTAAATCCTGCATTCAGGTTTAGGATAGGACCGTAACTGAATGACGCTCTCAGAGGTTGGTGAAAGCCCGGCACGTTGCTCCGGTTAAACGCGACCCGCCGGCTGGGTGTTTGTCCAGGCTCATCTTGCCGGATCGGGTCACGCGGTGGATACGTGGCTGAGGGCGTCTGCAGCGGCCGCGTTGAATACAGAGGTGTACGCGGTGGGACGTGGTGCGGGGGTGACGGACACCTGTCGTACAGCCCGCACGTGAAAGCCAGAGGCTCCATTTTTATGTTGAACTAATGTTTAGATAAATCGGTACTGAAATGAACCTGCGATGCAGAAATCCGATATTATAACAACTGCTAAAACGTTACAGAAAGGTCTGTCAGCTGGAAAGCAACAAGGTCTCTCGTCATGTTGTTTCAAAAGCTCGCAATCGGCTTGGAATTTCCGCGCTGCGTTTCAGCAAATTAAAAGCACAGATTATACTGCGGTACCCATCCCGCCGGTTGGAAAAGGGGAAATTATGTTAAACCTCAAAACGTATTCAGTTATTCAGTGAAGGTCTGTTCTTTCTGTCAGGCAAGCAAAACGCAAGCCTTCCAAGAACGAAAAACAAAAAAACAAAAAAAACAAAAAAATCACACCAATGGGAACAAACGTTGCCTGAGCATCGACAAGCAGAGACGTCCGCCCTGGTTGTGAGACTTATCTGGTTCCAGTGAATTTCATTAATCTCACCGTTTTAAGCTCCTGGCGCAAAAGGCGCTGACTAAGAGCAAACATAAAAGCCATATTTTACATCCTCATACTCCATTAGTCCAGCCATCAATAGCGCCGGCACCATTCAGCACTAAAGTGCACCGTCATTTACGCTTAATGATTCCGCACAAAAGGGATGATTCCGTTCGCAGACGCGTCAGCACTGTGCGTTTGCATGTTTTCTTTAGCATTTGGAACAGCGAGGAGCGCGTCCCGCCGTAAATATGGATTGTAATTCGTCCCGTCCCATTCCTTGGGATGGTGTGCCGTCGTCCGGCCAGTGAGTCTGAAGTCGGGGTTTAACCTCGGTGACCTCACAGATTTCAGTCAACAGACCCAACAACAACAGCAACCTGCACTTTTCAATGGAGCGCGTGCGTCTGTGTGTGCGTGCGTGCGTGTGCGTGTGTGAGTTTGTGTGAGTACACTGTGATCGAGATGCCAGACCTGCACTTTTCAATGGAGCGCGTGCGTGTGTGTGCGTGTGTCTGTGCGTGTGTCTGCGTGCGTGCGTGCGTGAGTTTGTGTGTGCGTGTGCGTGTGCGTGTGCGAGTTTGTGTGAGTACACTGTGATCGAGATGCCAGACCTGCACTTTTCAATGGAGCGCGTGCGTGTGTGTGTGTGTGTGTGTACACTGTGATCGAGATGCCAGACCTGCACTTTTCAATGGAGCGCGTGTGTCTGTGCGTGTGTCTGTGCGTGTGTCTGTGCGTGTGTCTGTGCGTGTGTCTGTGCGTGTGTCTGTGCGTGTGTCTGCGTGCGTGCGTGCGTGCGTGTGTGAGTTTGTGTGTGTGTGTGTGAGTTTGTGTGTGTACACTGTGATCAAGATGCCAGACCTGCACGCGCTAATAAACCAGAGAAAGTTTGAGACTGGAAAACACCACGGCTATGAATTTTTGAAGAAATAATTAACAGAATGAGACATCGTAATAATGGTCCTTATTTTTATGCCCTCAATCGTCGGATCGATAACATTAAAGAGAAGTAGCTCAACAGAACACTATCTTACTTTAGTGCCACTGCAGCCTCAAGGACACACCGAGTCTCCCCGTCTGACACCTCTTTCAGAGAGTTACTGCAAATAAGCTGCAGCTCCACCGCAAACCACAAGGCCTCAAATCGCCAGGGGGACTGCAAAGCGACTGGAATCTGTTCTCGGTCTTGAGTTCTCGGTTTTGAGTGTTTGAGTGGAGTCGACGAACGCGGCCGGTTTCCCGTTGTGCTTAAACTGATTAAGCACATCTGCATGACGCCCGGCTGGAAAAGCAAGCAGCAGAGCGACAGAGGTCAGCAGGTACGGTCCAGCTGTGGGAACTCAGGTCCACATCTGGGCTTATCTCTGCTCCTTTATTAAAGTCACGGCAACACGGCAACTTTTAAAACTCAACACTGATCTCGCTTCCGAGTATTCCTGTAGGAGAAATAACACGTCCCCAGGATCATTGAATCTGATCTGAGGAGCAAAGTGGGGGGTGGGGGGTGGCCATGTAAACGTGAGGAGCTTCCTCAAGTAGCTGCTTTAAAATATGACAGAATGGAGCTTCTTATTTTATTCTTTGTTTTTAGAACATGGGTTGTTGGGGTGGGATATTAAGATGTTTGTGTATAACACACAGACTTTGTATTCAGAGAGAGAAAGAGAGAGAGAGAGAGAGAGAGAGAGAGAGAGAGAGAGAGAGAGAGAGAGAGAGAGAGAGAGAGAG
>JAOYSI010010696.1:0-10243 GCA_025775065.1 Hiodon alosoides
AGCGACACAAGGTCTTCTCCGATGACAACGTGTTTGTTCCGTGTTCCGGTAACACAGTCCTTTGTGTTAATGCTGACAGATAGCAATGCGGGGTGGGGGGTTCTGAACTAGTTTTTCCAACCGGTTCTTGCCGAGCTGCCAGGACTCAAGGGCGTCCTGCCTTTCCCATAAAATGATCGGCACGGCACGGGGGCAAACAGCATATGCCCCCACGGCTTCCCAGTTGGATAAAAATATCTCTTAAAAACATTTGTTTGGTATGCGCCAGATCGGTAAATGGGTTACTTTTTGATGTTAAGTTTGCCGAGACGGTGTTCCAGATTTATGTGTCTCGATTGTGCCCCCAAACGAACAGGATGGTAAGAGTTTAATTTACGCTTCAATCAATGCGTGATTCATTCCTCATTATTTAACATGAAGACGCACGGTCAGTCGGGTGATTGATTTGACCCAACGTGGTGAAGGCGGGATTCAGCGTGATCTGTTTATCTTCCTTGTGGTTGTCTTCCTTAGCCCTTACACGCAGTAATGATTCCGTCGTTTTTCTGCTCTTCAAATGTTTAATACATTACAGGGGATATTTCTTCTTCTGTTTTCTATTTTTAAATATATAATGTCACGGAAAAATTTCTGTTTGTGCATTATGGGTAATCCCATAATATATGTGCTTTAAATGCAATTTTTATTTTTTGTGGTCAGTGTATAAATGAATGCAAAATGGTGACCTATCGGTAATTACTACTACTGTAATTAGTTAGAGTGCAAAAATGTATCATTAGACAGAGGCTTTGAAATAATTTAACTGCGATTGAAAATCTGAGTGATGGGCGAGGATGTCCACGGGTCACCTGATGTGGGTTTTCCTTCTACAGTGCCGGTGAAGCAAGAGCACAGGGAAGAGTTGGATCTGTCCGCTGCCGTCTCTGTGCCCATGTCCCTGTGTCACCCTGCCAACCTGTCCGGCCTCCACCCAGCCAGACCCCAGCTGCCTTCTCCTGACCAAGGCCCAGCGCACGACAGCCTCCTCTCCAGCTCCCCTCGAGGCCTGGTCCCGGCCATGCTGCCCCCACTGCCCGTGTACTCTCCAATGGGCCCCTCCTCTTTCCAGCGACTGGCCCAGCTGCAGGCCCACAGCCTCAGCCCCGGCCCCGACTGCCAGCTGATGGGCTCGCCGCTGGCTTTCCACTCCGCAGCAGCCCCGGCGCCGAGGCCTTCCTATCAGCCCATGCAGCACAACCTGAGGTACAACGGCCAGCCCAGTCTTCCACTGAACAGCGTCTCGCCCCAAGCCTATGAGCGGATGCCCTTTCAGCCTGATCCTGCCTCCTCGCTACCCCTGGGGCTCGGCATGGTGTACCACTCCTCCCCTGCAGCCGTCTCTGGCTCCACCCCCCCGCCCGGCAGTAGCCAACCCCTGGGCCACGCCTCCCCACATCTCCATTCTCTGGGCTACCACTGCCCCAGCGCAGGTCAGGTTCCCTCCCCCACACACCCCATGGGCCAGCCCTCACCCCAGCTACAGCATGCCTTGGGATACCACTCCGGCAGTCAGCAGTCTTCCTCCTGCCCCTCCCCCACCACTGCCCCGTCCGCCATGGTGTCCTCCCCCCACTCAGGGCCCTCGTCCCCCCAGCCGCACTCGCTACCGTACCAGTCCCCCACCGCCGGGACGGCGTCCTCTCCTTCGCCCACCTCCAGTAGCCCCCTCATGCACTTCCCTTGCTCCAGCCAAGCCTCCCCCCAGGCCGCCAGCCCTAGCATGGCCAGCATGTCTTCAGTTGGCCCCCTGGGGCATCCCTTGACCCCCCACTCTCCTTTCCCGTCCGACGGCGAGGGGCTGAACATCAAGCAAGAACCAGAGGACAAGGAGCCCACCTTCCGCTCCATTGGCCTGCAGGACATCACACTGGATGATGGTAAGCGTCTGTCTCCGTCAGCTCTGCTGTCGTACCCTCTGTGGCGTTTCACGCAGCCTTATACCAATACCAATCAGACCCTGTTAGGGAAGTATTGACAGAACCAATCATACCTACTAATTATACAGCTCCCGGTTAGCTTACAAACTGCCACATGGTTGATTACAAAAGTTCCTCACATAATTGGGGGAACTTGAAGTCGGCGTGACATCTGACCCAGTCGGACAGTCACCAGTCACACTGCTCCGATCTGTCAGTGTGGGCTGTGGATGAAGCGTAAATGTTGACTCAGAGCGGGCCTCTTCACATCGGTCCTTTACGTGACCGTGTGGTCAATAAAAAATGCACCGTTTAAACTGGCCTGGAACGCCGTTTTTCTCTCGACTTTTGGTCTAATGAAAGGGAACAAGCAGAATTTCCGTGCGCACGTTATTGTTGAAGAAAAATCCATTGTCTTTGGGTTTGGCGGAAAATCGCTATTGTATTATATGTAAGAAATAGTGGCCTGATTTAATGTCTTATTTCCTGACACATATTTATGTGAGTATTAACATATGTTTTAGCTATCATGTTTGCATAAATTTGGTTCTAACATTGATCCTTTCTGACAGCCAGACGGAAACATAAAGTACAGTAACATTAAAAAATGCTAAATTATTCTTATTTAATTTGATTGGACTTTTAGTCTTGGGGAATCTTTAGTTGGCACAGGTTTTGTCTGTATAGTTTGTGTTTTTAGAGGCTCTTGACACAGTTGCATGAACAGATGTTTTATATTCTCATTCTTTGGGTTCTTTTTTCTCTTTCCTGTTCATTTATACTGTTAGCCGTTTAGCCGTTGTTGCACATTAGTAACATTATAGGATGTACTGCAGCACAGAATGACTCAGGTTTTAGTAATTAAAAACAAGAACACGCTCGTATTTCATACACAAAGTGTAAAGCACTGCGTCTTCCATTCTGATACAAATTAGCCTTCTGCACTTTTATGTCATTAATGTAAGATAGTAGTCTAATTTGCGACAGGATAATTACTGTTTATATATTAGGGTGCATGTGTGTCTTCTCAGGTGCACACACAAACCTGGCAATACGATCTGCACTTTTCAAAGCAAAAGCTACGACCCACAATGAAATGTGTTTTGTGACTGAAATTTTTATTTCATTAGCAGTCACAAAGATCCATTTTTCTCCCTGTAAATGTGTTGTTTCTCCTTTGATCTTTCATAGTCTGTCCAAAGGAACAGGGTAATTATAACATGTTAATAAACAGCCAGTCTGAGTTGCCGAGAACAATTTGTCTGGATGAACGTTTGCTTAGACAGGATACAATATACAAGTCTCTCAGCCTTTTCTTCCTTGTTGCAAGGGCCCAGATGGGACAATGCAGTTTCTGTAGCGTTACGTGTCGTACACCCCCCGGTAACGGGGGGAGGGGATGTGTGCCTTTCATGTGGTCAGTGGTAAATGGCAAGGCATTGGGGTGGCTTTGGGCATCATACATACCATGAGCTAATTTATGTACTAAACCAGAGATGCTGATGCGTGTAGCACAAAGGGGGAAAATGTTTTTGATGTAGAAATTTCAGAAAACGTTGTAATTTGAATATCCAGAGGACCGACGGTGTTAATACTAATGTTATTGATTTTAATAATAAGTTTATTATTGAAGCTTTCCTGTTGTAGTTCCAGCCTTCTGATCTGTATTCGTGTAGTTCCGCTTTTCACCAGGCCATTGTATGGAGCCGTAGCCGCTATCCATATTTACAGTAATGATCGGAAGCCTTGCCAAGGTTCTGTCGGCAGGCTCCGCTGGCCTGTTGTCGGCCCGTGCTCCTGAGAGCATGGCCGCGGCGGTGACGACTCGCGTGGCGCTGACGCTGGCTTGATTAGTCACCCTGCGGCCAGACCGGGGCCCGCTTTGCCTCTGCGTGTGTCTGCCATATGTCCGCGTCTTTGTTTGCGCTCCAGTACGGACGCGCAGCTGCCCGCCCTGCGCGAGGCCGCCGGCCTGGTTTAATAATAGGCCGCGCCTGCTGCTCTGGTGAAAGCCGACACCGCTCGGCGCGTAGGCAGCGCGTAGTCACAGACACGGCTAAATATACCGCGCCAGCCAATCTGGTGTGGCAGCGCCGGCTCCCAGCACCCAGCACCCGCCCCAGCATGACGGCCCTGCCCTTCACGGGCACTCTGGGCTGCGACGCCCTGTCAATGAGTGGGATTTCAGCCAAAATGGAAATGTAAAGCCCCAGTCTTTTATGGCCATAATTGGCCATCCTAAAACGATCCCCCAGAGCAAAGTTGCGTCCTTGTCCGAGAAATGACATGGGCCACATAATGTTTATCATTATGCCCACGGGGTTGTGTGGGTGGGGTCATGGTTATTACCCAGGGTGTTGCGTCCCACACCGCGGGGTCAAGCCACACATTTTCTGTTGTGGACCTTCAAGCGACGTCAAGCCGCTGCTGCACAGCAGTCTCGTCCGCGTTCACAGCAGGAGAAAGTGGCTGTGAGCGAGGAGCGGCCCAGAGAAGCGGCCCGTAATGAGTCACCTGGCCCGCAGACCTATTCCTAACGGCTGATCTCTCTGTGGGACCTCTGCGGGCTCCAATCAGGGAGGTAGAAGTAGCATGGTTTCACTTCTAATTTTCTATTAATGTATTGTCCCATTTTCTGACTGGTTATTTTCTTACTGATTACTGAAACATTACCCCACGGTTAAACACGATCACTGTTTTTACAGTTTTAAAAAAATGGTAACAAAATTATATTGGCAGATAAATACAACTAATAAGCTGACTTTAGCTGATATTTTTATACGCCTGTTTAGATAATGCAAATTCAATGTGAATTCATGATTTTATGAAGTATAAGCAGAAACCAAGACACTCCTAGGCATTTTGGTCTGGAGGCGCCCATCACTTCTGCAAATGTTTCCATTGAAACGTCTTTCTTCTTTCTCTGGTTAAGGATAGGAACAATTTTAGTCAATCTTCCTGTTATTTTCAGACTGCCACCACAGCAGCCCAGCATGTAATCTCCAGCATCAGATTTTGTGTTCTGCTGGTTACCTCTGACATGCAGGTGCATAGCTTTCATTTTAATTCTGATAACAAATTTGGTGAACAAAATATCTATGCATTTTGGTTCCCGCTTTTCTCCCAAAGATTCCTTCAGGGTGACGCTCGGAGAAAATGATCGCAGAAACGCAGTAGATTCATGCATTAATCATTAATTTACCACTCTTATATATATTTTGTACTGATGGGAACAGACCCGTGAGCTCAAGCCAACTTATGGGAACAGACCATTGATGATAAACACCGCTTTTTTATTTCTGAATTTCCTTTTTAGTCACCCTTTTCTGGAATAAAATTTTAAAAAATGAATCATTATCTCTGAAGGACATTAGGTCTTGGTCTCCTCCCCCTCTCCTATGAGGCGCAGACCCTCGTCCCTCTCAGCTCGTTTTTTTAGCGTCAGGCTTGGGGAGGGCACTGTGCCTCTGAATCACAGTCGCAGCCCGCTGGTCTTCGTTAATCATTTCCCTTCTGAAAATCGAAAAAGGGATGACAAATGCCCATCAAACAAAACAACTGACTAAACAGTGCCTGTCGTTCGCCTGGGGGTATCCCCACGGAGTCATTTTTGGGGATCACCATTTCGTCAAATGAATAAAATTCAAATAGAGCAGGTTGAGTCATGGCTTTTAAACAACAGTCAGGCAATAACATCTACAAACAGGCACATTTACGGCAGCTTACTACTTAAAACGTGCCCTGTGAAGTGTCCGTTGAGTTACTACTCTGACTGGAACTGATCTGCCCTTGGAAGTCCAGCTGTGAACCGAGAAGCTCGCGCAGGAGAGGCCTCCAACGAAGGAACGTCTGTTTACCTGAGAAGTGAAAACTTCAGAGCTGCGGTAGGCCGTGTGAATCCGAGGGAGGTGATCTGACGCCGACGTTTTCCCCAAACACGCACCACCGCCGCAGTACAGTGGTGGCGCGGCGCATCTGTGTAGGAGGCGAGGTGCGCAGCCCTGACAGCGCTGCACGGCAATGCGTGCAAACTCTCTCAGAAAAGCACAAGGTGTGCCGTTTTCTACACCAGTTGTCAGGAGTGAGAGAACGTTAAGACGCAATGTTTTGTTATAAATGTCATGACAGCCGCAACCCAAACCAAAAATACTAACAATAACATTAACATTTCACTAATTTCAAATGGAGTGGGGCCAGTTAATTTAGCATTCGGTTTATCAAGCTACACGGGTTATTTCTCTTATTGAAGTTTAGACGTAGTTGAAAAGCAAGGAGAGAATTAAAAAAATTGTTATTTTTAAATAATCACCTTGTTCTTTTTACCTTTCTATTCTACAAACTATAATTAGTAGATATTATACTGTAATACCAGTGGAACAAATTAATCAATTCTCTCTCATAGAGGTTTGACACTCTAAACTTCAACAACAGAAACATTACAATCAACCTCTATCTAAGAGGTTGCACGTCTAAAATATTACAAAGAAAAACTAAACTAATTATCTGTTTGTAATGCCAAAAAATCTATACCTCAAAATTCCTATATGGTCTTCGCTAATCATGGGAATATTCTTCTTAAATAATATAAGTTTACAAAAACTTTTTAAATAAAGTCAACGGTGATTTGTCACTGACACATCACCGTTACTGAGAAATGACTAACTTGAGTTATATAGTAATACAATCTGTATTAGTAATAGAAGTAATTCACACCCCATAGGTCTGTTTTTGACAGAAAGATTACAATAGTGGAAATAGAAGCTATATTCATTCTCCATAGGTCTGTTTTTGACAGGAAGATTACGATAGTGAAAATAGAAGCTATATTCATTCTCCATAGGTCTGTTTTTGACAGTGATATTATGATTGAGAAATATGTAAGATTCAGATCCCTGAACACAAGACCAAACTTAAACTAAAAGTGAAGAATGTGGTTATAATGCAGGTCAGAAGTCCCCAAACTTTTCTTTGTGTCTTCATAAATTTTCTTTTCAAAAAAGAAAACTTTGCTGAAGTAATTCACCAGTCAAATCCCTATATATTCCCTATATATATATATATATATATATAGAGCTTTCAGTAAAGCTCTGCAGCAAAGGTTAAATAAAAACGGTTATTAAATATCTTGTATATAATATTTGGTTCATGTTCGTAAGGCCAGACTCTGGAGTCTTCTAGGCTTAATTACATGTATGTTATGTCTGCCTGGAGTTTCAGGAGAGTGCGAACCATCTGTTCACATGCAATCCGTAGACAGTTTGACAAACTTACTTTATCAAAAAAATCGGGGGGAAAATGAGCCTGGATAGCCTTCGGGATGTATATCTATGGGTAAAAAATGACCTAGTATTTAAAGTAGTGTAAATGCAAGAGTATAAAAATAAAGGTCAAACAATGAATACTGAAAACAATGCCTTCCAGTATAGCTATCCAGGAGGCATGACTGTTTAGATAAATATCACCTGTAAACAAATTCAGAATTTCAGTGTAAACCGGTTAGAGTAACATGGCTCTTTAAGGTTACAGGTTGCCTGTGCTTGAAACCGTCAGTAGATCTGAGAGGAAGCCACCCACACTAAAAGAACCAACTGTGGCTCTTTCTGACATCATTAGGAGAGACAAAATACACAAAACAAAATAGGACGAAGGGTACAAAGTAGTCATCGCACTTTTTCAGTCTATTTTAGTCAACCCGAACACATACTCTTTCCGCATTAGTGTAAATGTCCTTTGGCTTTGGAAATGTTCAGGAGCCCGCTTGCATTGAACGGTTTTGGCCGGTTACGTGATCTCTGCATGGATGCCGTCATGATAATATCCACAACCTCAGCTGTTCTGCAGTTCAAATATGTGTGGCTTCACACTGTGAGACATTAATTTGGGTTGAGAATTTCACAGTGGCGTTGCAGCATGGAAGATTTGTTCGGCAATGACTATGCAATAGTGTTTTGCACAGGCCACAACCAGGTGTCTCGTTAAACCTTAAGCGTCCAAATGAGCTGATCAGCCTTTAAGGATCAGCGATTTCAAACTCCTAATTAGAGCCACACATGCTCCATTTAGGCCCCCCGCAGGTGGTTAACAGAATGATTTTTAAAAAGGCTTGTGAAATTATGGCGCCAGCACACAGGGGTATCCAAATATTCAAATGTGACTCCCGAGGATAACCGTTTGCAGATGACGCCGATTTTCCAGGAACGGTGAGGAAAGCGCCTGCATTACGGGAAGTGATGGTGACATTATTTGGAGGAGATACATTTATTTTTTTTTTTGGAGGCCCCGGTCACTTCCTGCTGCAAGTCTAGTGACGAGTTCCCCGGGGTGAAAAAACGCATTTCCAATCGCAGTGCTGTTACTGTGCGTAAGATCTCCTTTTGTGTATCAGCGTTGGGAAGCATGTCGGAGAATGTCCGCACTGGCTGTCTGCTTTTTCTGGGGTTGTAAATGGGAGTCCTGTAAAAAAAAAAAAAAAAAAAAAAAAAATTTAGCCCACAATGTGTTTATTACCGTTGTCTGTACAGGCTTATTACGATGGTGCCGTTTTGTAAACTCATCGCATAATTTGACACAGCAGAATTTGTGCCGGTCTGTTCTGAGTTTTGAGTGTGGTTAAACCTTCTGAGGTGCCTGGTGGTCAGCCTTGTCTTGGGAGGACGCACCGTGATGGGAGACGGGGTGCAGACCAGCACTGTAAACCCCCCGAGGATCCAGGCGCTCGGGGTCAGGAAGAAACAATCTCCCCCAACGAATGGTGTGTTACCTGGCCGTTTACCTGGCCGTTTACCTGGCCGTTTGTTCTGTCACAAGATGCTGGGAGGGATTCGGTCCAAAAGCGCGCGTACACAACTTCACCAAAGTGGAGAAGCCGTTCATAGCCATTGTATCTGCAGCCGCTCTTTATTTCTCAGTGTAAATATATTTATATTTTACAAATTAAAATATAATGGAATATTCTCAGTTGCTCTGGAAAGTATTTTAACTTTTTCCATAATTTAGGTATTTTAACAATAAAGATCTTTTTTGGTTTTGTTTTTCCATTTGTTTAGTTAATGGTATATTCATTTGTTTTTTTATAGGACTTTTATTTTTATTAGACATGAAAAATATGTCTAATAAAATCTGTCTGTAAAATCCCATGTCAGATGTGTGGGGAAAATCAGTAGAGACGGGCTTCTGTCAGAACCACCCAGAGAGGACCAGACGTGCGACCAGGCTGCTGTGTTATTCACGCACAGCCAGGTTTCCAGGCTTCTGGAGCTGTAACTGCAACAGCATGCTTCCCCCGGGGAGGGGGAACCAGCGCATGGATTTACAAAGGCTTTCTTTTACGGCATTATGAAATTGTTCGGAGGAAACCTTCTAACTCTCCATAAAAAAATAATGAAGTAACAGACCGCTTGTGCTGTCGCTCCATAAAATAAAAGCAGGATTATATTTATTCGGGTCTGGAACCCATGCCAATCCTATTATGCGTAAAAGTTATGGCTCACCTGTCTGACCAATTGACCCTAGGCTGAATACAGAAAAACTTGGCAACTCAGGGAAGAAGTTTCCCCTCTTGATTTGTAAGGTCTATGTAAACATCATAAGGGCTCTATAGACGAAATTATGCTGAACAGTCTTTTTTAAAAGCTTGTTATCTCTATAGTTGTGCTACATTGATACATTACGGAAAAGATACTATGCTAAAATGATAACGCTCTGATAGGTGTGCAACATCTCCCTCTGCTGGCTAAAATAAATCAAGGTAGGAGTAAACGTGTGTCTCTGTGTCTGTTCTTCATTTGCAGTGAATGAGATAATTGGTCGAGACATGTCCCAGTCTCCAGGCTCCCATGGCCCAGCGGCAGCGCACAGCCAGTCCTAGCCCATTCTGCAGCCAGGACAGGGACTCTCTGCTCGGGGTCCAACCCTGCGTCACCACCCTCTGTGTTCGCTTCCATGGCCCTCGCAGCTGAGACTTCTCCAGACTCCGGACACGCGTCCATTCATGGCTGCACAGGTGGCAGTGGCATGTCCCAAAGGGTAGATGTGTTTAGAAATACATGCAGACATGCTCTAGTAAAGTATAAAAATCATAGGGTCTATGGCTGGCATTGGTACAAGTTTGATCTCTTGTGTTAACTCTTTCAATCTGCAAAACCAACCAGCGGGATTTGTTCACACTGGTCATGTTTCATGTTGATTAAATAACGTGGATGTAATTGTTAATAGCTGTGGGGGGGGGGGGGGGGGGGGGGGGGGGGGGGGGGGGGGGGGGGGGGGGGGGGGGGGGGGGGGGGGGGGGG
>JAOYSI010010697.1:0-10243 GCA_025775065.1 Hiodon alosoides
CACTACTGTAGAGATCTCTTGGTTTTGTTTACAATTTGTATGTGTGAATAAGAGATGCGGGTAACTTTTTTTGTTTTACTTTATGTACTGTTGTCTGTGCACCCCCCCTCCAGAAGTTGAATGTATCCATCTTACTTGAAATGGCTTTAATCCAAATGGGCCTCTGTGCCTAAAGTTCTGGCAAAGGGTAGTTCCCACTTAGACAATATCTAGCTTTTTGGAAAAAAATGTCAGTACTGAATAGATTGTATCAGGTTTTTTTTTTTTTTTTAAATATCGATAAATTTGCCTTCCATAAATTTTCGTCCCTTCAATGTTTATGAACTCCCATGTTGCAGTTTTATTTTTTTTAAATTTTATTTCTGTTAAATTCTCTGCTTCTTATCCATCATCTGCGTTGAAGATGCCTGTGGAGGAAACCATTTTCAATTTCTTAAATTATTCTTAAAGATGCTAGGTCAGCATTGTTTTCAGCTTTCATATCAAAATGGTGCATATGTTTTGAGTCTGTTTCAAAGTGCCTAGCTTGAAACTTAACCAACTTGTGTAATATTTTAACGCGTCACGAGTGAGTTTGTATTGAAGGTTTTGTGTCCATACGTGTTTGGTGAAGATGTGCGTTTTTTTTTCCCCGATGTTCCTGTAGTGTTGACATTTCTAGGGAGAGTGAACTTTTTTTCCCTTTTTCTTTCTTGGGGTCAGTTTGGTCAGCGACGTTCCTGCACCCATGTGTCCCTTTTTAAGCCCATTGAGCCTTTTGATAAGTCTTCTGATTGAGGCTATTAAAACACTGAATGCTTTCACCCATGTCTGCACTTTAATGAGCCTTCTCTTGTATCCGGATCATTTTTTTATTTTTTTTTATTTTCTCCTTGGCTGCAACCCGTTGACTTGGTCTAAAATGTTTGCCTGGTGTCAAGTCACAAAGCCTACATATTTGGTTTCAGTGTTTACCTCATTAATGGTGTGTACCATTCCGGTTTCCCCCATGCGGGGGTTAGGAGTACATGCTCTCAATCACCGGCTCTTAACTTTAGGGGGGGGCTTCAAACGCTCCACTGTGAGAATGTCTCTCCTTCCTGTGACTTGCCAACACACGGTAACGACCTGTTTCTCTGAAAGGAACGAAATGAGGATGTTTTGCAGTACTTCTGCAAGGTTCGTGTGGGTTGGAGGGTGTTTGGGTCCTTTTAAACTCAATGGGGATGTGCCCTGACATGCACGAGCGTACGGGTTTTGAAAAGAAACCCACTCTATCAGGGATGATTTCTGCTGTCGATCCTTTCGCTTAATTGTGGTAAACATGTCTCTGTGTAGACTGGGTGCTCTGTCCACTGTTTTAGTTGGATTCTTTGAATTGATAACCTGCCCCCCAAATATTGAATGTATTTCCTGACATTTTGCACGCTTCACAGGTTTTGATGCTGAAGTTTTGTCTTATATGCATTTACCAAAATGTGCCTTGTTATTAAAACAAAAATCGCCTTCACAACTGGACTAACAGTGACTTGCTTCTACAATTCCTAAAATGTTTTTTTTTAAAGTCGTTTTGTCGGATTTTGTAAACATCTTGACTCGTTCCTCCCCATCTTGATGCTAAATGTTACTTTCTGGTCTTTTGAAAATAAAATCAGGGTGACTTTTTTTGTTTTGTTTTCTAAATTGCGTCCTTGTGTAAGTCTTACTGTTTCCTTTAGCCGTGACGTGATTGGTGACTTAAGGCAAGGGTGGGGGGGGGTAACCAATAAGGCTGCCGATCTGCCGTGTCATCCAGGATATATTTGAAGGAGAAATGACATTGCTTTGGTTACTCTTCATGGACAGATGACCCATAATACCCATCCTGTACTTGGCATTGAACATTCCCCTTTCATGCTAAACGATTAGCGTGCAGGACTTTACAGGTTTTGTACATGACCACAATACCATTTTATTTTAGAACATGGGCATAGTATTCAAGCAACCTTGAGGACGTGAACCTGCCGTTGGGCATCAAAGTATTCGTTAGAAAAAATTACAATAATTTTACAAAGGCTTGTAGACTCTGGCAGTTTAACACCGAACCAGGTGGCCTCCGTTGGCGCTAGCAAAGTGGGAGAGGTTTCGCCGGGTCCTTTCCTGCTGAAAAGCCAAAGGAACCACGGAAAGAAGGGGATTTACTAGCTTACTCGTTTTGGCTTTGTCTGTGTCTAAGTGTGGGCTAGGCAAAGCTGGCGTTTCTTCCCGCTGAAATGCTATCTGACTTTAGTCTCTCCCGAGCCCTCAAATTGCATATGTTTGTATGTGGATAACCATGCTGGTTTTACCTGGTTCAGTTCCAGCTGCTTTGCCTTAATTTGCATCGGTCGGGGCACATGTGATGAATCTTTACCCATGGACGGGGTTTTTGTGTGCATGTATGCATACGTTTATTCCCGACAACGACCGGGTGTTAATATAAAACCACGCTCATCGCCCAGTGTTGGAATCCGAGTGCGCAAGTCCATTAGATCGTATGTGTGCATGTTGCCACTAAAAATTTGTATTGTTTTGACGCATTTTTACATAACTATGAAGTGTGGGCCAGAAGGTTATGGGTAGAGGTTATGGAAGGACCGGTCTGTTACATGCTAGATATTCAAAGTCCGCAAAACCACCTTTTCATTTTTTGTTGTCTATCTCATTTGCTCTCACATTTTTTTTTTTTTACTAAGCGCCTGTTTTAAGGAACCATGTCAACAGTGATACTCTAATTGTTCCCTAATGTCACAGAGTGAGTCGATTCAAAGACAGCTCGCGTGCTCTGGAAGTTCATGCAGGAATGGACATTTTCAATGGTTTGTTGCCTTAGACAACGGTACAGCATTCACAAGAAATCTGAACAAAATAAGTGTACTTATTTTGGTTATGTGATGAGAAATGTCAACCTTGGTTTTTCTTTGTTGTGAGGGAAGAGAATGTAGTCATTGGCATTAGCCATGTTATCTTGTGGTTCTGAAACAATTTACAGGGCTGTGATGTTAAGTATGAGAATTTGTGTTTAGTTCTGTCAATTGTTTAGTCAGTCATTTGTTCTGCACTGGATTCTGGGAACATCTGCACTTGCTATGTAAATAAACGGGGTGAAAGGATGTCGGGACTTCCTCCAATTTGATTATTTGTTGCTGCCCAGAGGTCAATCACACCTATCTTTTCGCACACACATCATCTTTATTTAAAGCAGAGTCTCTACTTTAAAAACAAGATTGGAACCAACCAATCGGATAGAAGCTCCCCTAGGGGAACGGGTGCGGGCTGAACTCCCCTTTATGAGCACAATGCTGTTAAATTTCACTTACAACTTGGTCCTTTGCTGTTAAATATTGAATGAATGCTAGGTGTTAGATAAAAGCAAAACTGAGCATCACTACAAAATTTGTGATATTTTACACGGCCACTCTGTGGGGACCCCGTGCAGACAGAAATGATGGCTCTATGTGACAGAAAGCGAAGGTTCTTAAATGCTAAGGCATTTTAAGGGGTCATCAATTCAACTGGAGTAAATTGCCACGCGAGCAGACTGATAAAAGAGCAGCGGAAACAAAGAACCCACATTCAACAAGCTCTTAGCTAACTTCAGGATTTCCCTGCAGATAAACAAAACAGTAGGCCCTGTTGTTTGAGACAATGCTTAAGGTTCTAACTCTGGCTTGGATGACTTTTGGTGTCTTAGAATTCCTGAGCGTGTCAATGTTCGAAGGTACTTTTAATCCTTCTGGCCCCATTGAAAACGTTTTGTTTTTTGGGGGGAAAGAATGTGCCTTTTCCCAGGGGCTACTGGACCAAGTAATGGCTAATCCACAGGCCCTCGGCCCAAGTTCAGAGCGGATAACCGTGGGGGAATTAGCGTTTTGGTGGCCCACGGGTGGACACCTGCCAGCCTCACAAAGGGCACCACATGACCTATCAGCACGAGCCCAATCAGCCGTCTGCCTTCTGAGCTGGCTTTGGACCCGAGACGCTGGGGGGAGCGTAGGTCAGGCCCTCGGGTCAGGTGAAGCGCCTCTGTGATGTCAAACCCTCCCTTCTGCACCTGCTGGCCCCAGGAGGCAAGAGTTAACGTATTTTATTAATGGTGGGTATATACGGCCTTCCAGCTTCCAGCAGGGCAGACGTTGTCCTGTGGCCAACTGCATGTACTGGAGAGGGAGTCCTCGGCCCTACCACACTGAGTCAGTGTCAGTCGTTGGTTTATAATCAATCAACTTTAGCTGCATGAACAGGCCTAGGATTTACTCTTGTTTTTTTGGCAAGCCAACACTAAGCCTATGGAGGAATCCTTCAAGTGTAGAGATCTGGGAACAGAAGAAAATAACTTTACAAACGTTTTACACATTTATCGATTTTAGAGCCTCCCTACCACCCCGTTAGACCTCCCCATGACAGCCTTCTCTGGCTGTAGTTTTACAGTACACGTGACGGTGATATATGAACAAAAACAACAATAGAGAATAGCAAGGTATACATTTAGTAATTCGTTATTTGTATTCACTATTTTATATTATTTGTAGGCCTATATAAGAAACTCTGGATTATTGTGAAATTAATTTAAATTAAAAAGCTCAAGCACGCACTTTTAATCTACGCTATTTACACGGTTAAACGCCTGGATATGAACCGAATCAACCCAGTACCATGATCAAACCTTGCTTGGACTTCAACCCTTCTGCCACATATTAAGATTGTATTGGGTATTATTTATCATTATTAGTGCCTTCCCGTTTATAAATGTTAAACTCTCCAGCGAAACAAACTAAAGAACCGCAAACTCTAGTTCTAACTTTGATCTGTGAGTTACGTTTTAGCCATGCCTCAGTAGACATCGCATAAATGTTCGAACAAAAATGACGTTACACGTTACACGGGCTAGGGACAGTTATTAATTTAAATATATAATGTTACAAATCTTCAGCATATGTTAAACGAATTTCATTATTGTTTAATCAATTATTATTTAAAACGTAACAACATGTATACATTATACGTTGTTTCATTTGTGTCAGGCTACCGTTCCTGCGTATCGCTTGTTCCGGATCGGACTGGAAGAATAGGAGCGGTGATGAGCCAAGCAAAAGCAGCCAAACCAAGGCGAGACCGTATCTATTAAATCAGCGAGCCTCCGCCCAATTTGGAGCAAAGGCGTACACTAGCATACACGGAGACTGCCGGAATGACGGACAATATTCCACTACAACCAGTGAGACACAAAAAAAGACACGACAATAAACACAAAAACGGGTAAGAGCGTGAACGGCGCTTTTGTTCCTTAACGAAAAGGGCGATTTAATTTAAGCTAAATTTGCAAGCATGCTAGCTAGCGATTTGAATGTCAAAATAGGAATTGATGAATGAACGTTGAAGCGATTGTTTTTTTTAATCGCTTCTACGCGTTGCTATAAAAATATATCAATGATACTTCTGTATATGCCCAAACAAAAATATGCATGTATATAACTGGTTTGATTTGAGTTAGTCCAATTGGATATCATTTACAAGTGACAGCCAGCTAGGATAGGATGTTCAGGCGGACTTCGATTACGAGGTCTTCGAAAAATTTCCTTGTTCCGGGTGCTGGCAATTTAAGGAACTATGACCAGTTTAATATTTGTTTAGAATTCCTCATGGGATATAACCCAACCTGTTTCGATATGATGCAGCAGGCTAGCTGGCTAAGTTTTTTTTTTTTTTTTTTTTTTTGGGTTTTGTTGCACCTAACCACTGCAGGCCTTTGGCCTCCTTAGGTAAACTGCACATTTGTATAGCAAATTAGATGTCTCCACATTCACCACAGAAATGGCCAGATTACTCGCTTAAAACGTCAAGCGGTGAATATATTTTTCAAAAGGTAATTTGAAACCGTGCCATCTAAAGACGTTCCCTTCCCACCTGTGCGGTGACAAATTACCGGCTACGGAAATTGATGGTCAAATTTTGACGTGCCCAATTTCAGAGACAATAGGTGGCCACTAGACATAAGTAAATCAGATTAAACTAATCATCGATGCAAAACGGCTGGAGGTGTCACAAAGGAAAAAAAAAAAAAAACCCTTCATTCATTAATGTGAATGCCGTATTATGTACGTAATGTATTATTGATTGTTATTTTGTTTACGTTTATGAAGGGAAACCGAAAACGCTTATACAAACCAACGAACAAATAATTTACTTTTGTCATTTAATTTGTTGTAATGAATATATTATTTAACAACAAGGGGTATGAGTTGTATAAATAGAAGGGTTTAAATGCCATTCATTTTTAAGTTACATGTGCTGTATATGGTACAATCCGAATTTTAAAGGGCACAGTCATCGCATGTATAGACAGAATTCCAGTGATCGTTGCGCTAGAATAAATAGTCAAGGCTCCACAAGTAAAAGGGTCACCTTTATTTAACAGGTTTCTGGTAATGATTTCAGTTCTTTTTATTTTTTAACTTTGAAAATGAAGTTTTATTTCACTGTGGAACACAGCAGCGTGAGTCATTATTTTAAGAGGTGCAGCCAAGCACCTGACTTCTTGAGAAAAATAATTGGATTTGCCAGACTGTTTGAAATGCAAAAGATGGTTTCTGTTGTATGTTGTCGAGCTTGTATATAAATCAAAATACATCTATTTGAAGAACAGCCCTCTAATTTAATGCTGTCTTAGAAAGCGTATTAAAATACTATGTTTTAAAGTTTAGAGTTTAGAGTTTTTTTTTTGTTGTTGTTGTTGTTTTAAAGTTTAGAGTTTTCCTGGAGACTACTAGCCCAGAGAATCTGACCCATATCTCTCTCCACAGTAGTGTTAAAAATCCAGACGGATCACCATCTCAAACGAATAGGAGTGAATGGTAAAGGAAACAAATGTGTTGTTTGTGTCACCGTGGGCCGGTCAGTAGTTGTGGATGGGAATGACAGAAATTGCCTCTCGTCGAGTTGGATCACAGAGGGAGTGAAAGACAGAGCCGGGCGGCCGTATGCGCTCACTACGCGAGTTGTGTAGGGCCCCGCAAATGACGCAAGGGCCCCGCACTCCCCCTCGCAAATGGGTTACATGGCTAACGGATCAGGTAGGAGGGCCCCTTAACAGAATTTTGCTTAGGGCCCCAGGGAGGTCGGGACCGGCTCTGGTGAAAGAAGACTGAGGACTGACTGAAACCTTAAATGACGGTCGTATGTAAAAGGTGTTTTAAAAATTGCATTTATTGTGTGTGTTCATTTGGCATGCCTGTGGTCCTGTTGACTCAAAAGTAACAAACTTGAGTTGAAGAAGTAGCTTGTTAGGGAGGGTGCTGCTTTCAATTCCAAGTATTTGTCACTCCTCTTTTAATTACTTCAGGTTGAGTAACCTGTGGTTTTGTTTTGTTGCAGTTTGTAAACATGCTAGTTTATTCAGTACTGCCGGTTAGACTGCTACCCAAGGAGTTAGCTTAGCTAGCGACAGAGTCGCTGCGGGTGCTGTACTTTTGGAAAAGGAAATGACAGGAAGTGATACAACTACAGGAGTTGAACAAGCATGGCTGTCTAAAATAGCCACATAGACTAACTGAATATACGAAGCGAAGAGGGACTTGCCTATAATTAAGCTATTTTTTTTTTTTAATTGCTGGTCAAAATCCAGTTTGCGTCTCGTGTACAGGAACACCGAGTCATAAGCATGGATTGGAGAGGTGGGGGTAGATTATAGGTAGGAGGGTAGAAGCAGTTGACGTGAAAGATGGTGAGATGGGAACAAAAGTTCACCCACTCAACTGCGAAGGGCTTGTCAGGAAGTTTTGGATCCTGAATATTTGTGTAAAATTTACAGTTGAATCCACAAATAGTTCTGTGAAGTGTTCAGAGAAGGTTCCTCAACAGATGCTCCATCTTGTGCAACTATAATGCAGCCCGGGGGTACCATCACCAGCCATACCTGGTGACCCAAAGTGAAGAACATAGTGTGACGGTCAGAAAAGACCAAGAAGGATTCATAAATGGAGGGTAAATGGAGAGTAAAGTGCTAAGAGTTCTGAGGAATGGAATTGCCTCTGCTGATTAGCACAGGCTGCTAATACTGATGCCTCCAGGATAATCCCTACCCTCTGCGCTGTTCCCAACGATGTTGGCTACCACGGCTTAACTTTTTATGCCTGGCATTGACACCTAATTCTGTTAGAGCGGGTATGTTTTATATAGGTAAAATAAATCTTTCAAAGACTGACTCAATGCACCTCATTTATTTTAAGTGATTTTCAGCAGTATTAATCCCTGTTTCAGCATAAGAAGGTTTGCCAGCAACTGTGCCTAGATCGCTGACCTCGATCTTCATTCTTCAGGCTTTCCTTTATCTGATTTCAGTACTGAGAACGTATTGATTGTGGTGAGAAGCCATGAGGTTTGTAAGTAAATTCCTGCCCAGCGCAGATACACGGTGGAACGAGAAGTTTGTTTTAGACGTTGTCTCCCGGCAGAACTCAATCTAATATCAAGTCTAATACCCTAAACAAATGTTGCAAAAATGGACATTAGATCAGCCTCAGCAGACTCACCTGACATGTAAATACGGACCAAATGCCCGTAGGGTTGCACCACTGGTATTTGCAAGGCTAATTCAGGTCTTCAACGTTGCATGTCGTGAAGAGGAAACTCGGTTCAGTCTAGGCGTCCAAGCGGTTTAGTGGAAGGGCCTGCCACGCAGTTGACTTTGTCTACCCAGCCCGCACCAGAGGTCCAGTGCAGATTGGAGGAGAGGCCTGTCCATCTCCACGGCACTGGCAGCTTATAGGTGTCCGGGAAGCCGACTGGAGGCGCTGGTTAGCGGTGAGCTACTGGTGCCCGGGAAGCCAATGGTAGACGCTGGTTAGAGATGAGCTACAGCTGCCCGGAGACACTGGTTAACAACCAGCTACAGGTGCCCGGGAAGCCGACTGGAGCAGCTGGTTAGCGGTGAGCTACTGGTGCCCGGGAAGCCAATGGTAGACGCTGGTTAGAGATGAGCTACAGCTGCCCGGAGACACTGGTTAACAACCAGCTACAGGTGCCCGGGAAGCCAATGGGAGACGCTGGTTAGAGATGAGCTACAGGTGCCCGGGAAGCCAATGGGAGACGCTGGTTAGAGATGAGCTACAGGTGCCCGGGAAGCCGACTGGAGACGCTGGTTAGAGATGAGCTACAGGTGACCCGAGGCACTGGTTAGAGACGAGCTACAGGTGCCCGGGAAGCCAATGGGAGACGCTGGTTAGAGATGAGCTACAGGTGCCCGGGAAGCCAATGGGAGACGCTGGTTAGAGATGAGCTACAGGTGCCCGGGAAGCCAAAGGCAATTTAACTGGTCTGGTTTATCCGCCAATTAAAAATTACAGCTGCCCCTTCCATTTTACAATAATGAGCAGTTGTCAGTGCCTCATATATATTTTAAAGTTATGAATAGTTATTATAGGCACAACCGGAATATTATTGACAAACAAAACAGCAACAGAACTGGTTTGTTTGTTAAATATCTAGTCATCATCTTTTATCGCATATTCGCAAAAAGCCGTTTTATAAAATACCAATGGAGAACATCAGAAGAATTTTAAATTAAATTAACATCAATGCCAGCTTTGAAGAACACAACGTACCCATAATACACTGTATAATAAAAAAATATTTTAAACATCTGAGCATTTAGCCAACATGTATTTTGTATTGGCCTAATCTAAGTAATATCATAGAATCATGTGAGGAGGTTAATCTTTGTTTTTGTTTTTTTTAAATTAGGAAATCGTCATGCCTTATCAATAATTTGCTTTTGACTATTTTATGAACACTTTGAACAATTTTGAACAATTTTATTTTCACTTTCATAAAAAACACTAAATGTTACAACCCACCTGAAAATCAAAACTGTGACCAAGGATAGTGGCTTGTTCTAACTGATATTTGCTAATTCTGTTTACACCGATAATTATATTCAGTGGGCAACATTTTCGTTCTGAAAACATTATCATTCTGAAAACATGACCACCCAGAGGTAACGCAGAACTTTCGGTCACGTGAGACTATACTGTACCACACCTAATTCCTCGCCTTGGTAAGATGAAATGCAAATGGTGTTGTTTGAACAAGGCGTGCAGAACTGGCAGGCATCAGATAAGATTTAATGCACGGCTGCTCCCTGGGCCACAGCCAAGAGAAACCCCACACATCTGTCCACTCTTCCTCCCCCACACATCTGTCCGCTCTTCCTCCCCCCACACATCTGTCCGCTCTTCCTCCCCCCACC
>JAOYSI010010701.1:0-10243 GCA_025775065.1 Hiodon alosoides
CAGGGCTGATGTGTATAATGTTGTAACATTGTAAAAATGTTGGTTATAGTGTTAATGTAAGACAGAATAAAACAGTGTAAACATAGCCACCCTGTGAGTACTAATTGTTCACACCCTTACTTGCACATATAGTAAATAGCCTAGTCAATACTGTAGTAAATACATCCACAGCTGACAGTTTTGCTTACCTCTCTGAGCAATGATACACACGTAAACTTTCAATCTGTTTACAAGTGATGAGAATTCTTGAAAAACTTCACTTTTAATCATCAATGCTATTGTCAAATTAAAGACTATTTGCATATCCTTTGAACAAAGTCTTTCTGGGGGGAAAAAATCTATTAAATAAATCAGTTAAAAGCACAAAGCTGTCCTTTAACAGGACTATTTTGGGGGGGAAAATATTCTAAAAGTAAAATAAAACTAAATAAAAACAATTACTAAATGACTGATATCTAATTTGTATACGGTATAACAGGGGCATTAGAGAGCGGTTGTGCTGGCCTTATATGTAGTCATTAATACTAGCACTCCGATGGTTTGCTGGCTGTCTCTCGGAGGGGTGGGATTGCTTTAGGTCAGTGCTTATGTAAAAGGGGGATGACTCGCTGCCATGACATTAAATAAATATGCACATCGCCTCCAGACTCTGAACTCTTTTTACAACTCTGGGGATTATTGTACACAAAGGCACAAAATGGCTGTGGTTGAAAGATTTGGCAACGGTTAGGACAATACACTGAACTCACCAAAGACAATCAAAGCACAGGAGGTTTTGACCCTTCAGAGTTGGATCTCAGGTCCAATATTCATTACGATTTTTCGATCAGTCTGACATTTTTTTACACTCAAAGTGAATAGTTGAATAGTTACGGTGCTTTTTAAAAAATGGAATCAAACAGACAAATGGTGCCATGGTCTGGCCAAAACTTACTATTTATATATTAAACTTTTTTTTTCCTAAATATTATTGAAAATTTGATGCTTTCATTTTAATGTATTTTTGTATATTTAATGTTCTAAGTTAGAGCCATATCTTCATTTACATTACAAATTCACAAGACAGGAACTCATGAGTTTTAAACATTGACATGAAATTGCATTCAACACAATAAAAACATTTAATAATACATCTTCCAAAACTTTCAATACATATTTTCTAATATGTTAAGTTACCGTTGTCAGCATTCCTGATTAGAGACCAAGCAACATCATCATGGTCAAACTGATCAGGAGGGCTACTGAGAAGCATTAATAAATAATAATTATTAATAAAAAGAACATTTTCAAACGGTGTCCAGTTAATCGTTTACGTTGGCAGCCAGATTAAGATGTGGTTGATATTTTGATGGGACTTTTTATATTCCAGTTAAGAATCTATGGTCATAAAAACCACCCATTTAAAATTATGTAAGCACAAATGCTTAATCTTCCATCTCTTTTCACACTTGAATATCTTTATTTCCACAAAACATTGACGTTTTGCAGGGCGTACGGGGATGCAGTCTTCCTTTACTACACAAAGTGTTCCGTGAAATAAACATTTTCCAAATATTACCCATGTTCTTCGCATTTTTCCATTTTATTCGATCTCTGTCTGTCTTTCTCTTTTCTATTCTAAATTCCAGCTCTTTGTTTGGTTTCTATGGTAACAATTCCAAGTACCTTCCATTTGAGTCAGTAGGTATATGGACACACAGAACAGAAAGACACACGTTCTACAGAGTAGATGACACACGTTTTAAAAGTAGGTATCTCAACAATCACCTGAACACCTATGTACAAGCTCGGGCACACTCACACCAACACACTTTTTCAATTTTAGAAATATCAATCACGGTATTGTCATGTAAAAGCATTTCTCAAAATGTATCCCAATAACAACATTCTACTTTCAAATTCTAACCACACATGTACAAAAAGACCTAAAAAAAACCTCAAATATGAGGACATAAATCCCTTACACATACATATACATAAATATAACTTGGACTTGCGGGAAAGTGATGGCACTCTGAAAGAAAACTTAACGACTATTTTTACACATTGGCTTTTACGTTGTGGAATCGATGTAAAAACCTGCGTGTTAGACAGTCTCCTATCCAACCCCACAATGAAGAGCGATGGCACGACAGGCCGTGCATGTCTGTGCAGTGTGTGAGCAGGTACGTGAGTAGTTCTATTCTGAATGTAAATCCGATGTCAAGCTGAAGTGCGTGTGTGGGTGGGAACAGCTTCCAGCTAACTCCCTTCAGAGAGACGGAGAGTGAGAGAGAAAGAGGGAGGGGAGTGAGCAGGGAGGCAGAGGGAGAAGGCGAGCGTGTAGGTGTCTGAGCGCAGCACAATGGCCCTAGGCCTTTTCTGTGCGTTCCGATGTGTGTGTTTTACACAAACATGCTCTCATGCCTGAGCAGACACCATTCCTAATGTCGCCAGAAAGACCACATAGCCTTAATATCGCCTTCCAATCTCTACCTCAATGGAAAATACTTGCACTAGCATTCGTATCTGTAGTATAACCAATAGCACCAAAAGAGTACACAATAAACTGTGTATAGTCGATAACCCTCCAGGTCATTACGGGACCAATTCACAGTAGGGTTTCACGCGTTTCAGGGGTTTTTAAAAATAACGTTAATTTTTTAAAATGTATTTATTATTTTACATTGTCACAAGGAATATAAACTGTGGAATTAAATTGATAATTGTACAAGGAATGACATTTTGATAACAGTGAACTCACAATAGAGAAGGTAGTGAATTATTAATATCCTAATTGGAACTAAACTGCATTTGTGTGTGTGCAGATTTCAGGCTCTGGTGTATGCTGCTTGAGCAGTTTAAAAATACATGAAGTTAAGAGAGCACAACTTTAGCTTTATGTCTCAACTGACGTAAACAAACGTAGAGAATGTGCAGGTATTTAGCACCAAGTTTTGACTTTGTACTGAAAACAAGTGGAAAAAAATATCCGTAACAACTTAATGTGTAGGGCTTGTACAACAATTACAGTTTAATGGTGTAATTCTGCGCCGTCTGATATTTAAGGATACTTTGCATGACTTCACTACGTGCAGTGACACAGTGGCACTACGGAAGACATCAAGCCCCATCCCAATCCCGCCACCACCCGCCCTCCCCCCCTAAAAAAAATAAAACTATTGAACTTTACAAAACTGGTTTTGCGTCTTCCGACATTCTATTACTCATAAGACCTCAGCTAAAAATTTCAACCATTTTCAAGCCATTTTCCCCTTTGCATCGGAGAACTGGAAGAATTTTACCTCGTGACATCCACCGTGCGAGAAACCGGCCATGGGTTCTGATTAACCCACATTCGTTTTTTCTGTCAAATATGTATTATCAGGAGCTGCACTGCAATTAAAAACATTAATGTGATGAACATTTCTCATTGTTGTTATGTTGTGAAGGTGGGGAGTGAAAATAATCAAATGTCCAGCCCCTACCTAGGAACGACGATCACAGTTGCAATTTGCTTCCAGAACTTGTTCTTTATGAAACTCTGTCTTCAGGTTGTTCTTTTTGTTTTTGCCTTTGTGATGAAGACTCCACCCTTGTGACTTCCGAAGCTTCTTCCTCTCTTTATTGTTGTTTTTATTAAAGTTTTTCTATATTATATTCCGTTTATCCAAGCTGCTGTACATGAAATCGAAGTTGCTTTGTATATAGATTGTGGATACGTGTAGCGCGTGTTTCCCTTTATCAGACAAAATGTACTTCGAGAATATCAGACTCTGTTTACCTAAATAAGCGTGTGAAAAGTCTAAATTTAGCAGCTGTACAGGTGAGCAGCTCATTTGCTATGCAAATAATTTACATTTTCTATAACGTTAACTGACTTAGATATTACGTCGGCTACCAGGTGTAAACAGATGCAAACAGAAGTGTAGATTGCTTTACCCTATAACATTGGACATTTTAATATATGTTAGCAGTCTAAAAATCTATTTCAGTAGCTGTTATATTATATTATTGCGTTTCGCATTAATAGACTTTTACAACCGGGATTATTAACTGTAGCACACAACAAAAAGAGAGTCGTCGACATTTAGAGCTGATTAAGTCTAAATAACGAGAAAACGTAACGCCTAAACACATTAACAGTTCATCTCACCGTGACCCAAACAGTTCTAAAGAACCACTTTAACCGTATGTAATCCGCACATGGATCTCTCGTATTAAATAATACAGAAAATGAATGCCCCTTTCAATTAATGAAACGAATAATTTTCAATTTGTTATTGTTCTACTAGCTAGAGGGGAAAATTACTAATATCTATTTCAATTACGGTTCGCATGCTCTAGCTATGCGCACAGTATGGAATTGAATTTGGAGGAGACCATGCATGCCTCTTGGTGATGGGACTAATTGAAGTATAAAAGTTTACACGTACTTATCATTTTTAACATCTTGTGTTCGTTTATATAATTAAGTAATGGATATTATTCATATCATTTCTCTACCCGCCCCCATCTTTCCAGAAAGTAACTTGCAATCTTTTTTTGCAAGGGATAGTACAAAGACCAAATATAATGATTAAAATGCTTATTATCCTCAAATAAGAAACGATAGTAATACAATCTCACAGATCGTGCTTTAAAAAAAAATGTTTTCCAATAAAGTTAATGTTATAATTCCTCACGAATTTGTGGCTCTTTCCTCCACCGCCCCCCAGCCACGCTCTCCGGTACCGGCAGTGGCTGTTCCGAGACAGGCAGTCCCGTTGACAGTTCCGTGCCCACGGCCACTTCCTGATCTTTATCACCGGCTTCTTTGCCCCCGACCCTTTCGCAATCCACAATTTGAATCCGAATCCCGCTGCCGTTTCCTCGGTAACCTGCAGAATCCTTTCTGAGGCTAAATTCTCTCATGTTTTGGTTGTATTAATTTTTATTTTATTTATTATTGTTATATGCCTAATAATTGCCTTTTGCTGGGGTTGATTTACCTTCTATTATAACACGATATGAAAAATTACAATACATAAAATTAAAAGTAAAATTGTTGTAAATAACGATTAAGTATGTCAAAATCCTTATGATTAATATATAGGCTACAAACGCGTACTTTATATCCTAATTAGATAAACTAGATAAATATACATATTAAAAGGCATATAAAATGTCGCTAAGAGCTTACGTAGCATATGTTTAACATCATGAAGTAGAAACAGTCCAAAACGCAATGCAACGTGTGTATGTGAGTGGGGTTTTTTTTTCTCAAAAGGCTGTATCATTTCATATAAGCCTTATATATCATTTGTGATAAGAGTGTTTTCCTCGATGTATGGATGCAAGCCAATTGCAAGTATATGCCCGTGTCCGCGCGCATCCTTTAGCACGAGTGAAGTAAAGAGGGTGAAGAGATGTAGTCCGTTATTATTTCAAGGCGGAAAAAAATCACCGACTCCGACCTCCGGAACTGGTAATTCTGAGCTCCCGTGGTGGAGAGCGCTGGATGAGCAGAATTGGTAAACGTTTCTCGTTTTGATTAAGATTTTTTTAAGGGCAGTCTGTAACAGGAGGGTTGCCCTATCCCGATGCGTAAATTACCAGGTCCATTTTCTTCGTCTTCCAACGAGATTAAATTCACCCAAGGACACGCATCTCAGATAAAACGATGTTCGTAGCTAATCATATGTAGGTAAGCGTGCCAGAAATACGGGTTTCCCCGGAATTCGAGTACATTCTTACATTCTCACTATTTCGTAATCCGGTCCTGCGTTTCTGATAGAGTGGTTGAGATTTGGTCGATAGCATCAGACAGGTGTATTTGGCGGAATAAACGCTATTGCTCTTATCTTGCGGTCCCTCGCGGTACCTTTCCTTCTCTGTCACTTAAGTAAAGGGGGTAGAGATTTTGAAAGTGGGTGGGAGCGAGATAAAATAATGTGATGCAGAGTGTTTGGAAGTATTAGGCGACTGGCGAACTTTCATCCCTTCCCTCTCCCCCCCCTGCTACACGCAGTCTATAGTTTACACACGCAAACATACACGTATGGACTGACACGTCGAAGAGCGAGCGAAATGCGGAAAGGCTCGAGTTCGGGGGAATTTGCGTGAAACGCTTCTAGACGATAGAATTCGATGCACGGTTACGCAACACATTGATGCAAACTGTAGTCAACGAGTAAGACCAACCGTCAGTACAGTTAATTTCAGTCTCGCATTTAAATGCCCGCAAATAGTTTACATACAAATCCTTTTTGCGTCCAATAGCCAAACTTCGATTGACACGTTTAACACACATAACCATAGATGTGGTTTATCAATGGTAAACTTATTTCTAATTATTTCTAAATATACGTAAATTAAATTCACGTTTAAATTAAAACAGTCTTTGTATGACATGTTTGAAAAAAAACACAAAGGGCCAAGCTTACAGTGGAAATCCCTTAATATTAGACTGTGCCAGGTGTTTTTAAGAACCCACATCCTCATTCAGAATGAAGTGAGGGTCGTTTTGGGAGAGCTAAGCATGTGTATTTGTACAAAAAATATTGTAAAAATATTGTAAAAATATTCTTCCTCAAATTATTATAATTTACTACTAGAATAATATTGTTCCACAGGTTATAATGTAATATAATCTCATTAAACATAATTATATTAAATGGATGGAGGATTTTTAGGTGTGGCCACTGACTGCGCCTGTGTTGTTGAGCGCGAGCTTGGGAAATTGCTCTGAAAGCATCAATTAGCATGAAGTAGCATGGAGCATCCTAGTCCAGTGTCATTTCACTAAAGTTCACTAAAACATCAATGGAACCATTAAAACAATTCCCTTTCTGGAAATGAACATTACGTATGTGCCGTTATTGTGTCGGAGCTCCATGACTAAAAATACAGGATCCCCTTTTGTCTGGAATCATGTTTACCACATACAAGGTATCTATTTGGGCTGCTAGATTTTTTTAATCGGCTCAAACAATCCCAACCCCATCTTGAACCCCAAGGCCATCCAACCAATCAGACCCTGTTCAGTTTTGCCATCTTTTTTTTTTTTCTTTTGTAAAAATTTGGCCGTCAGGCACGAGGAGGAAGAGGAAGTACGACTATTGTCCTTAAACCATAGTCACCTTCGGAGTACCCTGAATTGTGCAGCTGCTGTGCTCTCCTGGTCACAATCGGCAAATAACATGAGTAGACTCCAGCTCATAGGGCTCAGTCTGCACTCAGGCGAACTCCAGCTCACAGGGCTCAGTCTGCACTCAGGTGAACTCCAGCTCAAAGGGCTCAGTCTGCACTCAGGTGAACTCCAGCTCAAAGGGCTCAGTCTGTACTCAGGCAAACTCCAGCTCACAGGGCTCAGTCTGTACTCAGGCAAACTCCAGCTCACAGGGCTCAGTCTGTGCTCAGGCAAACTCCAGCTCAAAGGGCTCAGTCTGACCCCCGGGCAATGCCCTCTACTGACTGAGCCACTGACGAGGCCCAGTTAAGCCATCTTTAACACTATAGCCAGAATGACTAATTGTCAATAATCTTTTCAGTCAAGTCTCAACTAAAACTTTCCGTTTCAGTTCACTAAAAAAAATGGACACTGAAGCGTTGACAGGGTGTGGTAAGCTTTTAAGCTTAAGGCTTTTTAAAAACAGAATCTTAAATGAAGCAGAGATTCACATAAAGCATACTTCACTGATACCCTGCCCTGCTTAAAAGCTTGTCATGCTGAGGTGAGGCCAACGCTTACAGGACACACAGGTGAAGGAGGAAGGGGTTGGGAGACGGCAGAGAAATGCTACATCTAGAATATACAGAGAAAGAGGGGGGCAGGGGAAGTTAGGAGAAAACGTGTGTGACACAGAAGGGGCGTACAGGGACGGAAACACAAGGTAATTAGCACGTTGACGGCTTATTACGGGCGCATAAAATCAGAACATAAAGTCTCTTATTTCTCCATTTTCTCACACGGAACAGTGGAATCGTTTTACAGATTTGTTGTTAAAATGCTTGTTGGATTTTTTATTTTCTCCCGGCAGTCTGTTTCCATTTACAATTGAAATTATGCCACAAGTGTGTCGTGCGCTCCCCCGCCCCGCCACCTTTTTTTACTCTCCAAACGTTTAGTGCTGCTGGGATTTACATTAGCCAATGGTGGCACTTGGATTCAACCAATTCGCGTTTTTCAGAGAGGAAGGGGAAGAGGGATCAGTGCCTCTTGTTTCCATGACAACAGCAAGCCCACGGTTTAGACCTTTTAACCCATGAAACTACAGAGGGGAGGACGGAAACGGAAAAGTGGAGAAGGAAAGGACAGGGGCAAAGGGTGCACGGAACTCAGAGAGGTGGGGGGAAAGTAAAGTTTTTAGGAATTTAAAATTGCGATTCTTTTCATATTTAATTCTCTCTCTCTAGCTCTCTCTCTCCCCCTCCATACTCATCCTCTTCCTTTCTCTCTCTCCACTTTCCTTCTCTCCCGCTCACTCTTTTTCTGGTTCCTCCTCAGTTTCCCTCTTTCTCTCTGTTTAACAGTCTCTCTCGCTGCTCTATAATTATTACCATGGTTACCATCAGATCACTGATTTGATTCTAGCCTCCATAGATTTTTTTTCCTTTCCTTTATTACATTTTTTCTTCCTTATTTTCTCTGTGTTTTTAGTGCCACAGTTTTTCACAGACCTCCTGTCTTCCAAACTAGATATCTTCATCATCAATCTCTGCTTTCAACTCTGTTCTCTTTAACAAGACTTTATTTCCAGGGCACCAAGACGGAGAGTCTGTGAAGCAGGGGTTAATGTTCTTGTGGGTGTGGAACAGTGAGATTAAAGTCTACACAATCCAGGACAGCAGTGAAGGAAAAAGCAAAATAAACAGCAACCCTCCCAAACAGCAGAGACATTAGGTGAAAACCGGTGACAGCTGGCTGTGTATCCAAGGATGCGCTGACATCCAAGGCAGCTTAAAGAACCAAGACATTTAATCTGTCACTCACATTCTGGTGCCATGTGTTGGCCCTCCAGCCATGAATCTGGTCCCCAAACTGAACCCCCCATCCCTCCCCAGGGACAAAGAAGAGCGCTGGTGGACAGATCCAGGGGGTGGGGGTAGGGGAGGGGTGGGATGTAACGGACGCGCAGAGCGTCACTTTCACAGAGCCACAGAGATCCGCCCACCTTTCCATCTCAGCTCAAGGCTTGGGGTGGATTTGATTACAGGTGCATTCTGAAACACGAGCATCTGTCTGGTCTGATCACAGAAGCCGAAGTGTTTGGTCGGAGTCCTGGGGTGCGATTTGAAAACTACACCCTTTACGGAGCTACACAGGACAAGGTGGTGCTTAAACTGCCCGGGTATTATTCATTATGATGTTAAATTGTGAATAACAGCAATCAGCTCACCTCTCGCTTTTGTCGAATAAAGAAACCCATAGTTTTACAAAGATAGTAAGGTTATATGCCCTCTGATATATCAGGATTCCAGCACTGTACTTTTAAACAGTGTAAACACTCCGTGTTTGAGCAATCAAAGTTAAGGTTCAGGATCATCAGAAATTCAAAATCTTGCATAACTTTTGGCATCGATGAATGTTTCTGAAACCTAGACAAATGGCACAGTGGATAAATTACATCGAAGTCAAAACAAAAACCACATGAGTTTAAAATGTATGTAAAGAACATTACAGGTCCCACTGGGAAGCTTCAGTATTCTCGCTCTGAAAAATGTTTTTTGTCAAACAGCCTGGAAAAGAATAAGCCCAATTTAGGCACAGAACGGCTGTCTAATTTTACTCCAGCCGATGTCTGAGGCCACCCCGCTCAAGGGGAACATCGGGTTAAATTTGGAGCCGATTCTTTGAGCACCCTTCCCGGGCTGAAGGATATAACGGTCTTCGTTTAAAAATACGTTTTTTTTTCACAAACCCCTAACGGCCAACGGAGACCGGCGCGTAACGAGGGGACCCGATAAGCAGGATAAAACAGTTTGCTTGGTACCTGGAACTGTGCTGTGAGTCAAGCGCGTTAAGGACATTGTGTATGCATTGCGCTGGAAACAAAGGGAGGTGGGTGGGCAGCCGACGGAGCCACGGTGGTATGTAAACACGGCCTCTGTTATGGAAATGCTTTGGCAAACCCTGGCTGCAGAAATATGCCGACAAAGTCAGCCTGGATGGAAATTTCCACTTAAATTTCAGAGGAATGGGGGAGGGGTGGGCGAGTGTGTATGTTTTAATACAATACACTCCATCCCACACGTAGGCTGGCAGGAATCGCGCGAGAGGAAA
>JAOYSI010010702.1:0-10242 GCA_025775065.1 Hiodon alosoides
GCCTGTGCCTTCCTTTTTTGCTCACAACATAAAATACTGAGAATTACAGATTATTGCCATGCAACGCAAGATTGCGTGGCTATGTTGTAATCTTGTCCAACATGCGTAAGATTTACTGAACGTTGAAAATGAGATAGCATGCTGATTTGTGAGACAGGTTAAGTTATAAACTATTTTAAACAAATAGTCCAAAGCAGTCTATAGCAATTCCTACATAGCTGCATTGACCAAATGCAAACTATCAACATATTTTAATCAGTCTTCTCAAACATAATGCATAATTTCCCCTGTGTATTTCAGATAAAGTGTATTGGTATTATGCAAATGAGAACTGAAGAATTTAAATAGCGCTTGGAGGACTACTATACAAATTTTAAAATGGCATATTTCTTTAGTGACTGGCAAAAACTGTAAAATTTCACTACTATTGCTCTACTCTGACACTCCCAGGATCACAGCCTCTAACCTTCTGGTCACAGTGCTCTATACTGCCATCTGGATGTGATGTAGGAGAAAGACGAGACCGACTGTGAATTCTATGCCTTGAGTCCCGATGAGCAGTGAAAAGGGATATACTAATTTAAACGCAAATAACAGAAGAGGATATGTTCCATTAGAGTAGGATTACTCCATTCTGTTTTATCATTTATTTTGGTTTAACATAATGTAGTGGAACAGTTCCATAAATACCCTTTAAATTTACAAAGAAATGCTCAAATAATTACCCATTGCATTGTCAGATGCACTACAATTGTTACGCTATCCTTCAAATCGATGCAGCTTTGTTCCTGCTTATTGGCTATTAAACTGAAACCAAGCAGATCATTCAAAGTGACCTGGAATATTTAGTTCATTGAAAAGCGTTGAATCATTTCAGCACATGCAGAACAGTAAGCTAATCTACAAAATTATATTAATTTACATCATTTTAAATATCTCTGTAAAACTGAAAGGATGGGGATACGCCAATGAATAGCGAAACTGAAGATCCCAGCTCACTATACTTTAGTGGAGAGATTGGACGAGCTGTTTGATATCACCAGAACCGAGTTAGTGGAGAGATGGGACGAGCTCTTTGGTATAACCAGAAACAAGTTAGTAGAGAGATGAGACTAGCTCTTTGATTGCCAGAGCCATTCGCTTATTCCAGGTTCCAAGGCCTGTATATGGAAAGACATTGCAACACGAGTGTTGGCATCTTCGAACGGTGTAAGAGACGGAGGTTATACATTACAGGCCTACTCCCTCTTCTCCACCCATATGTGATAGGCCCACTCCCCCTTCTCCACTCATCCATGATTGGTCCACTCCCCCGTCTCCATCCATACATGACAGGCCCACTCCCCCGTCTCCATCCAAACGTGATATGCCATTATAGAGGGTGAAAATGGCTTGACTTCATTTTAAAAACTCAACAAACAAGTTGCCATTTTTTCAGGATTTCATTGTAGCCGACTTATAACAGTAGTTACATATAAATTAATGTATTTATTGATATGATTACATGCTGTTACTCAGGGATTTGCTTCATTGCTGTGAAAAGAGCGTACAATCCAAGCTACTGAAGAAATAGATTGTTGTTTCAGCATGCAATTTGTGGTGGGATTTCCAGAGTAGGTACATGTATGTGTTCCAACTTCAGTTGTGAAGAGCAAGGTGTGGAGTGGGCTGCAGGTGTAGCTCTCCAGATGGCAGTGATGATAAAATAAATGACGACGGGGTGTTCTGCTTCAGGGGGGCTCAAGCTGAAGGCTTTAATTAGAGAAGGCCCAGCGGTGGCCAGGAAAGACAAGTTCACAAATTATCTGTGAAACCTGACTCGGCGTCTGCTTGACACATCCAGAAAACTAAGGCTGGGACCTGACAGCTCGGTGTCTTCGTTTTAACGGTTACTACCATCAGACGAGTTCCATCATGCCTTGTCTCCCAGAACAGAGGGAATTCACTTTCCTCCTGGCCTGTGAAATTTCCCCTTTATTTTCAATGCTTTTCCTTATCCTTGGTGGTTGCATTAAACTTTCACAAAATCATGACATTTGTAAAGATCATCATCTTATTAGATTTTATTTTTTATTATAATTTTTTTTTTTTTAAATATATAAAACAGTAAAAATGTGTTGTGCCAAAGGGCAGTGTGCCTTCAAACCACACATACCCCAAGTTGTGTTCAGTCATCACCATCTACAAGTCTGTAATATAGTAAATTAAAATGGAAATCCATTGAATGATTTAGTATGACTAAACATTTTCTTTCATGCAGCATTATGTAGGGTCATGAGCACAGGGCAATAGCGAGAAACATGACCTGCTCCACAAAGGAAGGCAGTAAAAGAAACAAAGAAAATGTAGATTATATAATTCAACTAGTCTGCTAATAAACCTCTAGTAGCTGGACCTTCTGTTCAGGGTTTGACACTGTCTTGTGTTGGGAGTTACCCTTGCCCTTGAAGGTGCATGGATCAGCTAGCCTTTCAGTTTGATCTCAGCTTCTGCGGCTGTCTCACCACAGTTCCTCACCACAATCTCTCTGAAGGGATACAAACAGGAGGCTGCCTAAATAAACAAAATGGCCGACGAGAAGCCATCAGCTTCTCACCAGCTGCAGCACAGTGAGGCCGTAACATTGAACGTACTTGGCTTGTGGGGAATGCGGAGGGGGAAAATAAAGGACAGCCCCGAGGAACTGAGATTGTCTAACTAACAATCAATGATCATAACAATGCCCCAAAATCACAGTTTAAAGAAATGCGTTATAGCAATAGTCAGTTAAAATATCACGTTCACTAGCATTTAAAACTGGTAGCATTGTTGCTAAAAGGTGGAAAAAGAGCCCCTTGTTTTTACTGACCACTGAGTGTTATGGATAAGTAAGCTGTTTGAAATGTCTGTTTTGACTATAATATCAGTTCAAACAGCTTTTTAATTTGATTTGTTTATTTATTACCACAGCACATTGTCAGCTTCATAAGCCCTCCTTTGTGTAAGTTGCCATAGCACATTTTAACATCATAATGTGTGTATGTTGGCTGGAAGCAGTGCAAATATTTTACTTTATTCCCAATGTCTTATTAAAACAATGTTTTTAGTTTATTTTGCTTTTATTTTACCACTTCAAATCACCTGCCACTCCACCAACCTCTTTGAAGATATCTGCTTTCAGCTTTCAGTTGATTTGAACATTTCCTGCTGACTGCCATTATTAATCAAATACACACAAAGTTACTGGCCTAAAAGTCATTCACAAACCCCCTGCACATCTACAAATGCAGCACACCTAGTGGTAATATGCAAAACAATTCATACATTGTGAAATCAATCAAATTTTATGAAGGATAGAAAGATTGTATAAATATATTTCTACTGCTAGCTAGGGTGGAGGAGAGCAGGGTGTGGGGGCCGGGGACTGAGGGCTGGGGACAGGGGATAGTTTACAGTTGAGAGTGAGTATGCCAATTGAAACGTTTGTCATTGTGGTTTTTGAGAGATGTTGGAAAGAACGCGGCTTTGCAGGATGATCGTATTCAGCACCAGCTGTCGTCAGAAACTGTATTTTAAAAAGGCTGAAAAAGTACAACCTATTTCTGTGACTGTCAAGACCCATGGAAGACATTTTGAAATGGAAGTCCACAGGGGGCTCATTCACAATTCTCAGTGAGAACACATACGAAGGTACATGGAATGGCAAGCATTTACCCTCACCCAATAAGTCTGCCATCAAACTGTGCACAGGACTGTACACAGAAGGAGAACTATTGAAGTGGAATGCAGTATAACCAGCAGCCATGCACACTAGCAATACCAATAGTGCATAGTAACTGAACTTGTTTTTTAGAACGGAATTGGCTGTAGCAGCTTAAATTACATTAGTCTAATTTTTGTCACACATCATGTACAAGTGTGCAGGACATTTTAGACAGGCATTCCATTGTATTTCAGGATGAGGGGAACTGAGACTTTAATTGAAGAGGATGAAAAAGGGAAGTGCCATATGAACTGAAAGAGAAAGTCAGTGATGGACTGGAGAAACTGGAAAATGCAGGCATCATTGAACCTGTTCAGTTTTCTAAGTGGCCTGCCCTTCTTGTGCCAATAGTGAAGACAGATGGATCAATACACATTTGCAGTGATTATAAGCTGACAGTGAATCAGGCCTCCAGACTGGATGCTTTCTCAGTTCCACGAGTGGAAGTGTTATTTGCCAAGCTTGCAGGGGGACAAACTAGACCTGAGCCACAGCTACCAGCAGCTGGTCCTGAAGGAAAGTTCCAAGGAAAATCTGACCATGAACATGCACAAAGACCTGTTCCATTACACAAGGTTGCCTTCTGGGGTGTCCTCAACTCCAGGTATTTTGTAGTTTTACAACTTGGTATTAAATTGGATTTTGACCATTTGTTTTACACAAAATACCCAACATTTTGAAGGCACACCATATTTTTTTTTTGTGACACAAAAGTTATTAAAAACAGACATTTGTTGGTTACATAAGTATTCATTGAGTCAATTGGTAGAACCACCTTTAGTTACAGTTACAGCTGCCTTTTGGGGTATTTCTCCACCAGCTTTGTACACCTGGATCCTTCAATTTTTGACCATTCTTCTAGGCAAAACTTATCAAGCTCTGTCTGGTTGTATTAATCCTGATCAGTTTACCAGTCCCTGCTGCTGAAAAACATCTCAGAGTGATGAGCAGTGTTGGTTTAGCGCCACAAATAGCGTTTTGCGTTGAGGCCAAAAAAAAATAATTTTGGTCTCATCAGAGCAGAGAACCCTTTTCCAGATGTTTGCTGTTTCTCCCACATGCTGTTTGGCAAACTCGAAACGGGGTTTTCTATGGGTTTTTGTCAGCAATGGGTTTTTTCACACCAAGCGTTCATGAAGCCCAGCTTTGTTGAGCGCCCGGGCTGTAGTTGTACCATGGATGGTTTCTCCCTTCTCAGCTGCTGATATCCCCACCTCTGTCAGAGTTACCATTGGCCTCCTGGTTGTCTCTCTTACCTTCTAATCAGGTCACTAAGTTTTGGTGGACGGTCTTCTCTAGGCAGAGTCAAGGTTGTGCGATATTATTTAAAAATGGATAACCCAACCCTGGTGCTTCTTCAGAACTATATCCCAGGCTGTTTTGATAGCTCCTTGGTCCTCATGATGCTGTTTGTTTAAATATGCTCTCTAACAAACTCTGGGGCCTATTTATTTATGTATTTATTTTGAGATCATGTGACACTTTTACCAATTAAATATAGGTGGACTAATTATGTGACTTTTCTTGTAAATAAACTCTTATTATTACAAAACAAATATGTTTTACCATCAATGTGGAAGGTATTTTGTGCAAAACAAATGCTAAAAATACCTATAAAATCCAGCTGAATTCCAATTTGTAACACTACAAAATGTGAAAAAGTCCAAGGCGGGTGAATACTTATGCAAGGCACTATACTTCTGTTGTTAAATGGAATATCAACTCTGCATACAGGTATGAAAAGAAAAAATACATAATGCAGAAAGACTTCTGTCATCTTGAATGGAAGCAACATCTCGAGGCATAGAAACTCTCTCCTCGTTAAAAGTGTATCATACCCTCTATCATACCCAGTCAGACCCTATCATACCCTATCGTACCCTATATCATAACCTATATCACACACTATTTAATACCCTATCATTATCTACCATACCCTATATCATACCCTATTTCACAAAATATGTTGCAAGTTGGAGCTAGAGCCTGGATTGGAGTCCATTAGCCTGCAGGAGCCCAAAGTCTAGGACATAAAACACAGCAGGATGAGGGTTCTCATCATTCCTCTGCATCACAATCACTGCTCCTGATTGGAACAGCATGTCCTGCGCTGACAGTGTAATCAGACTCATTTGTCATTGAGTTGTTACAAGGACTTCCCTTCATTAGACTGTCTGGACTGATTTTTTTTCTTTGTATGTAAATGCTTTTTGATGTTAAATGTGAAGTATTATTTCCAGTTTCATTCTTTAAATATTTTCCTATTTACTTGCAAATAATAATTAAATCAAACAATGGGTTTTTGTTGGATAAAGTTTTATTTTTTTAACTAGAGAACATTGTCTAGAAAAAAATGAGACAACCAAATCTTTAGATATGCAGACAGGGTTCTGTTTGCGTAAGAGAGTGGGAGAGGACTTGCCTTCTGAACCATATTTGAGACCAGCCAGACAAGCTCGGTGACCCGCACGAGACCTGCATCACTCAGGCCCCCCGTCGCACGTGGACAGCGGCTGTCAGGGGCACCACCTGGATCGGGTCTCCAGGAACCATAAGCACTACAACAAACTCAGCTTCCTAAATCCAGACAGATAAGGGCGAGATAACTTTTTTGGGTGTGGATGGGACATGCTGTCAGTCTGTACCAGTGAGGTAACATTTGTGTCTGTTAAGGTTAAAGGAAAGCTTTTCAACAGTAGTTTGATGGAGGAAGGTCTTTTACAGCGAGACATTATGCAGGGATGGGTATTACACAGAGACACAGAAAAGGAAGACATTATGCAGAGAGGGGTATTATACAGAGACATACCACAGGAAGACATTATTTAAGCAGGGGTATTATATGGAGACACAGCACAGAGAGACATTATGCAGAGAGGGGCATTACACAGCCACACAGCACAGAGAGACATTATGCAGAGAGGGGCATTACACAGCCACCCAGCACAGAGAGACATTATGCAGAGAGGGGCAAATACACAGAGACACAGCACAGAGAGTCATGCATTAAGGGGTAACAGGATCCAAGCAGCCAAGAGGCAAGAAATTAGTCAAAATTGCTTCCCAGATCTCAGGAAAATTGTATACTGACCACAAATGTTTTTTTCATGTCTGTACTGTGCTGAGTGTACTTACCTGTAGCACTTGTGATTACAGGCGCAATTGTTAAAATAGTAAAAACAGGTGTGCACAAGATTTTTTTATAAACAAAGCCTTTTTTATACTCCCAGAAAGATCTACCTACTTCTGAGGTCTTGTAGGAAGGATGGGGCGAGATAATATTTTTCAAGGGCTGGAAAGCTTACAATAAAAGTTGATTTTTTGGTCCATCAATTTCTCTTCATTTCTGATGATATCCGAGGTTATGCACCATATCCGAGTATTAGAACCTTGGTTAGTTATTGTAACAGCTGCAGAATGAAGGTCACTTTATAGACTCCACTCTGAGTTTTTACCGTTAGTGCTTTCCAGTGCATAAATTTCCCTGTGACTTTCCGGTGAACTCTCATATCAGATTGATTTGAGTTGCCCTGTCACACATCTTGCCTTGATAGAAAACTTTCCCTTTCATTTCCTCCATAGTCTAAAAGAGTATCACTCTACCTTTCCCTGTGTGAGCGATGTCCTCCTCAGCCAATCCCTTGAGGAGAAGTCAGTCAGTAATAACTTTCTTTATCTGTAGTCCAGCTACTTTTAACACACTGACTTATTTTAACTACACTGACCAAGACTTATCGACATTCAAAGTAGATGTTCGGTTTCAGATCACAGATTCAGCCAATGTTTGACAACCCAGCACTATACATTTGACTGACCTGAAATTAATGAAATCCAGTCGAAAAAGACTGCGGAAACAATAATTTGTTTTACAGAGAGAGAGCGAGAGAGAGAGTAGATCAGATTTTAGGATATTATCACAAAGAGAAGTTTATAGTAAAAAACCCCACTAAGGACAAATGAAACCAGCTAGAGGTTTGCACGCTTGAGCACCGCTGGCCTTATGAAGGATTACATGAGGGGACACAGCAGGGGCTGGCTCTCTCAGGAGAAGCTAAGTCTAAATCCAATTTCCAAAAGCTAATACAGGCACAGGCCCCAGTCAGTCGTCTCACACTGGCTGTTTTACATACCCATGGTGCAGGGATGGACATGGCCGAATGTAGACCTGCCGTTAAAAACAGGCTGACCTTGGTGAACTGCTTGAATAGAAATTGGTGGAAAGTTGTCTACACATGCTGCATTTGCCTGAACAAACGCTTGTGGAAAAATCCCACTTCTACGATTGTAATCTCGTAGAGATCTAGATAAAACAATTATTATGTGTAAAAGGTTACCATAAAAGCCTTAAGTTTATTTTAGTTTTTTTTTATTTTGAACTATAGAAGACTGGCAGGTTGGAATCCAAAGTGATGATCTAGGCACTGGAGAACCACTTTGGCTCAGTCACCAAAACTCTCAAAGTGACTCAAACTCTCAAAATCTCTCTCACCCACCTTTTTCTTATTCATTGCTTCATTATATATTATATTTCCATTTCCAACTTATCTGATATATCTCATAATCTAATATAATTCTAGAACGTTACCGAAGGAATATGTTATTACAACTGTAAGTTATTTCAAATGTAGGTTATTTCAAATAGGGTATAATATCTAAGGTTTCCTTAAAAGATCATTTTCAATTTTAGTAATTTAGCAGCTGCTCTTCTCCAGAGTGACATACAAAAGTTCATGGGTCAACAAGCAATAAAATACTGAGCCCAATTGAGGAGTACTGCAAGAAAGTACAAAAACTAGTGCTACAGAGGAGATAACATACAATACAAACAAACAATACAATCATAATATTGCAGTCAGTTCCTGGGGGGAGATTCTGGACTGTGGTGTGAGGTGTACATTTTCAGTTTTCTCTTGAAGGCAGTAGAGGCTGTGGATCATCTGACTGTCTTTGGCAGGGCGGTCCACCATTTGGTACGAGTGATGAGAAAAGTCAACTTGAAAAAGGTAAATTCCACAGAGCAGGGACCATTAGGCATGCAGCTGTGGCAGATCGCAAGGGTCTGGTGGGGATGTAAGGTGAGATGTCGAGGTAGCCAGGAGCTGATCCAGTGGTAGCTTGGTCGGTGGGTGTGATAATCTTGCGAGAGATCCAATCTGAAACAGGGAGCAAGTCTTTGCACAAGGCCTTGATCCAAAGTCATGACACTTAAATGACAGCCATTTAATTTTACACAGCTATTGCTAAATTGTTTTGGCAGACTATTTGACAATATACTTGTGGTGACATTTCACCTGGACTGGACTAGCTCTGCTAAACCAGGAAGGCCTGGGTACAAACAAAGGAAGAATTGTCTCAGTATAAAATGAGTTTCTATTGTTATTGTATTTCCATTCTTATTCTATTGTATTTTTATAATTACATTTCAATCTTTATGAATAAAATTAGGATAAAAATACATTATATAGGCCTAATCATAATGCTGGAAATGGCATCTCTCCTTGTAGAATGAAAAACTGTAACACGGACTCAGTGTCAGTTCTTCGGGCTGTCTGCCCATGCACAGTGTAGTTAGTTTAAAAACTATTCATAGACATACCAAACCTCTTTGAGTGTTTTGTGTCATTGACAGCAGTCAATGTGTAACAGTCTTCAGTGCGCTGGCACTCCACTTCACTCCTGAAATTCAGAACTCCAGGGGGTTGAATCGGGTTTGGTTAAAATTTTATGGCAGGAATTGGTGTTACGAGAGCAATTAATGCAACAAAGATGCTAAAAGTGAATTTACTTTATTTGTCAACAGCAAAAAATATTTATCTTATTTGTTTGCATTAGTAGCAGAAAGTGAGAGGACAGTATCATTCAGTTCAGGAGTGATTCAATACATAGGACCATGACATGCCCCATATCCAGAACAGGAAATACGCAAACAGGGAACTCTATAGTCATCCAACAGTAAAAATTTTAATGATAGTCATTTTCTCAGATTTCAGTGGTTTAGGAGAATGAGATATTTTGTTTGTTGAATCATGTGGGACTGTACCTGTATGTAGACCCACCCCTCGCCCTGGGCTAGCCCCACACTGCCCTTACCCCATGGAATCCACCCCCACCTTCCTCAGGATTACAATTCAGCACCAACCACTTATATATACAGAGGTTTGGGAAACTTAATGTCTTCATGTATATTAGCTGAACAGACAGGGAGACAGGCTTCAAGCAGACTGACAGACCGATTTCTTGGCCAAACTAGCTGTTATCACTTGCCTGCTGTTGTGCATGCTGCATTCCAGTCCCACAGCACACACTGTACCCACAACGCCCACTGTACCCAGTACAAGAGGTCCTGGATCGCAATCTCCGTTCTAGTTCATCCCAAAGGTGTTTGATAGGGTTGAGATCAGGACTCTGTGCGGGCCAGTCAAGTGCCAGGAGAACGTTTCCTGCCTGACTGCATTGTGCCAACTGTAAAGTTTGGTGGAGGAGGGATAATGCTATGGGGT
>JAOYSI010010703.1:0-38590 GCA_025775065.1 Hiodon alosoides
CCCCCGAAACCTTGGGGTCCTCTCAAGGTTTCTTCTTGCTTGCTGTCTGTAATTGAAGTTTTTACTATTCACCCAGGGCTTGCTTTTAAGGGATGTTTAGGCTGGTATCTAGCCAGAGTGCTCTTACGTATTGCTTTTTTCTCTACGTCTGTTCTTTTCAATAAACCAATGCAAAGACTTTTTTGGGATTTTCTTTTAAAAATGAAAAGTGCTTTATAAATGGATATTTTAATTTGTGCACAGTTCAATATCAGTTTATAATCTTAGATATTTAATTATAAAACATTATATAATCCAGCTACATCATGTATCAGGTAGGGGGAAAGCGTGTATGATGCCTGTTTTAGACTAGGGCCATTAAAGATACTGTTTTTGCATTGCTTGCACATTTCATGACATCTTGGAAAATGAACTGATACGATATTAAAGTCAAGCAGCAATATAAATGGCTTTAACTAAAAATTGCGCCTGATTTCACATTAAATTGAGTAACCTCTTAACCACGTAAATCAGGACCAAAATTGTACGCACATGTAAATCAGAACATTAGGAACAAGGGTGAGCCTTGGTGGGGATCTGATGCTAACTTGTCACAGTTGGTGGTTTGCAAGATAAAATGCACCTCTTAGTTAACTTGTCTTTAACTTGTAATCATTTTACCAAGGGCACACTTTTATCCAGTTTTCTCTTAGTCATGTGAATGTATAATGATTTGGTGGTTTTTTTTCCCTGGTAGAAAGAATCATTGGTCTCAGTGAATTGGTGCTGATTAGCCAATCCTCTGTATTTCACGTTGTTTTAAGTTTCTGCTATTGGGAGACTTGCACATATTTGCAAGCGTAACAGGACAACAAGTAACACACTCATTTTGTCGTCTTGTGTCCATCGGCCAAATGGTCAACGTTTCATCCAAATTCTTTTCAGCCACCGGTCTATCCATTGATCTGATTTTTTCTCAGTCCCCCCCGCTTTAATAGTTATTCATTAAAAGTAATCTTTCACCTGGTCAGGCATAAAGCTTGTCTAAAAGAAGAGATCACTGAGTGCTCATTGGTTGAAACTCTTTGGCCCGCATACTGACAGTTTTCAGCCCATGCTGACTACCTTTCCTTGGTGTTTCAGTGAATGTTTTTCAATAATTAAAAATGATGAAATATTATTACTAACAATTGTGATACTAAAATATGTGAGCTTGAAGATGCTTACTGGTTCCTGATCTCGTCAAAAGGCTCAGAGATGGTAGGTCTGTAACAGGGGCCAATTGCAGTGACTATGTTATACTTTGGAGAGAAACTGGATTTTTCTGAAGGCTTTTTAGGTTGACTTGAAAGTGCCAAACAGCCGTTCAGGGATGCATTCATCACGTTAAGTGCCTGTGACTTCTACACAGTAATCAATTATGCCATTTACCCTAGACTACAATTACAAACTTGTCGTTAAAAATCCAATTCAGTAAATAGTGCTTTTTCACTGTAGCTCTTTTCCTCACTCTAAACAATTAAACACATATGTTAATCCAATCTCCAAAATTGTGGATGTTTATCTTTGTTTTTATATTTTATTTAGTGCACTGGATTTAAGGCACAGATTCATTGATACCTTGCACTGTAAAAAATAAAACTGCAAGCTGTGTTTACAATTGTTTTTATTGGTCTACTGCCTTCTATTTTTAAAGATTATCCTGTCAGACTTATAGCATATAGATGGGTTGTGGATACTTTTTATTTGATATTGCTTTATTCTGGGTAATAAATATATTTGGCCTTGATATCACAACAATTTTGTCTACTTACTACAGTGACAAATAATCTGCTAGCCCTTTATATAGAGATAGAAATTGATAGGAATGACCAATGGGTCCCCAGGCACCAGTTCAGGAGTTAATAGAGGCCTGGGTTTATGGTTTTGCCACGGTGCCCCAGGATTAACCTGTTTCACTGTAATGCGTTTTAGTATATCTTTTTTTTTTCTTCCTCCAAGACCATAATGTCTTTTCCAATACCATTCAAGCTGAGAAAGCAATGCTGTTGAGAGAACGTATAATGTGTTTGTTTTGACAGCTGGAGAGAATATGACTGGTCAGTAAGTGGTTTAGCCCAACCGAAAGGCGAACATTCCTGAAACTTCATACCAACGCCAAGCGATCGGATGCAGCGCAGCCCATTTCTCCAGCTGCGCGAGACTCCCACGTCTGGGATTTGGTATGATGACGTCTGATTATGGACGCACTGAGAGATATTGATGAACGGAAAATGCAGACGCTAACGAATCATGTCTCCTGGCAGGTCCCTCACTCTCATGTGCTCCGGGGGAAGATTTACTGAAACCGCTGTGGCTGCTCCACACATGACAGCCCCCCCCCTCTTAAATGCGTGACCTTGCCTGGCAGAGCCCAGAGAGATTTGCCTTTTCAGGGTGATAAAATATTCACTGGTTTCGCCTTACACGCGGCCTGACAAGACCTCTCAGTGCGCCCGCGCCTTTTGAGTGGCTGTTCCTCCCCACCTCGTTGCTCGGCGCCGTGCGTCGCTTTCACCGGGGAGCAGCATATTGGGCGCTCACGCTGTTCCCGGCCCAGCGAGAGTTCTCATGCGCCGTACTTCATCCGTTGTCATGGAATTTCCCGCCAAGCGGGTGGCAAGAAATATGTTTATAAAAACAGCTGTACCATGAATTCAATTTCCAGCGACTGCAAGATATGAACCAACCACTTATTTGTTAGAACAAACACCTTCTTTTCCGATTTTAATTCATGTGTCTCCACAGAGGAGCACTACCCCCCGGCGATTCAAATAATGCAATTAATGATAAGTTGATCTGATTGTGGAATTAAATGGGTCATAACAATTTAACTTCAAGCTATTTAACACCTCACACTTCTCTTACACCTCTTTAAACAAAATCATTGAGAATGCAGGTTTTGGAGATTTATTAGCTGACAGAAAATACACAATAAGACTTTATTTACACATAAATGTTTTTAGCAGGGCCCTTCATCCAGGGTAACGTAGTTTAGTATTTTGTACTTTAACCACCGATACAGCTGAATATTTAAGTTTCTTCACTCCAAAATTCAGAGGTGATGGAATTTAGGGCAGACTCTAATCGCTAAATCGCTGGGTGAAAAACTGGTGTGCATCAAACAATGTGGCATTGAACCTGGCCTAGTGAAGCGAGACTTAATCCAAGCTAGAAAGGTTCTATTCTTTTATATAACGAATAATCTGATTGGCCATAGCAGCTGAAGTAGGGACCAATCTGCATGCTTCCTAGAATTTGTGACCAGCAGTCCAAATATACTTTTTGGAAAACTGACTAGTAATTCCATTCAGGTTATCCTGCTGAATATTAGCTATCTTATTGAAATTGTGTCCTATGTTATCCATGCCCCGAGTTACACTGGACTGAACAAGACCACCCCATGTGAGTTTTATAATGTAATCGGGTCAAGGGATTGCTAAAATGTATGGTACAGAACAAAATTTTGTGTCTAAACCTAACTTTGAAGTAACTGAAAATCTGCTGTGGCCAAATACAATATTTTAGCCTTTCCAAAGCACAGTCCCTTCTACTGTATTCAAATACCAGCTGGTTGAAGTAGATTACCATGGGGCAAGCATTGTTGTTCTTATACCAAACATAGACAAAGGAGGGCTCTGAATAATTCTTTCAATGTCACCCACATTTCTAAACTATGGTATTGATGTTAGTTTATACTGTGCCCTTTATCCTTAAGAAAGTAGCTGAACTGTTTCAGGAAATAGAAGTGTATCCGTTATATTGTAAGCTTTTCTATAGCCATGGATTCAAGAATCTTTCAATAACTAAGGGAAACTGTGTCATTATAGTTTCTCTCCCGCGCATAATACGCACATTGTGTTTTGAGTGCTGTAAACCAGACCCCTCAAGTCATTTAAACTTAAAATACTATCACACGTGCATTGCAACGGCATCCCACCATGGTGGACCCTGCCTCACGCCCTTGGTTCATCCTCTTAGACTATTACTTAGAAAAAGTAATAAAAACATTGCACATCAAGATTAGTGATATTAATTTTGTTCTCTATTCTCGGTTCCAAATATTTGGTTTCCATGTTTGAATTTCACAAGGTGCACATTAATTTATCCTGATAGACTGACTATTTAAATGACGTACATTGCAATGTACGAGCAGTCCATCTTTAGCACAAGCCTGGCCTTAGAAAGGGACTTTAAAGCAATTAGTGGGGTGGATTAGGATACATAAGTAACACAAGAGATAAAAAAGTATAATAATCCACAAGTGGGCCATGAGACGCAGATTAAAAACAGATGGTAACATTGGTGAAGCAGACAGCCTGGACCTTTTTGTGTTTGCTGCTTTCATCTAATCCTCATGCTGTTTTGGCTTCAATATAATTATCCATGGCACTTTAAGAGAGAGAAGAAAAATGACATTGCACTCTCTGACCAGAACGGGGTTTTTTTGTGTAAACTGAGCCACTGTTGATGTTGCTGCCTCTGAATGCAAATGTAAGATAAAACAGCGTTCTGGCAGGACTGATCGTAGAATCCTGATACGACTGTCAGCTAAGCAGCGTGTGAGATTTCATGTTATATTAAAGGAAATTTCTGGGGTGTCGCTGTATATATTCAAATTTTTATTTTTATTTATTTATTTATTTATTTATTTATTTTTTTGTGTGTGCCGGTATCAGTACTACGCATATAAAATAAAAATAGTTTGTATACATAAGCTATGTTTAGGCATTTATATACAGAAACACACACAGCTTGTATCTAAAGCCAAAATAATTAGCTGCAGCTATTTTTGGCACGCTAATGAGGGCATCTCCCATGGCACCCACAGTCATCCAGGTTGAGAAAGGTGAGCCCAAGATCAATGTTGTTTTTGATTAAGAAGACACTGGGTTCAGCACCAACTGATTCCCATCTGCTGCTACTTCTCTGAGTCACTGTCGCCCCTGAAGAATCTGAAAGTTTGATTGATTGACTTCAGTCAATAGATTTTCTCTTGACTGTGCGGGTTGAATAGTCGGCCCATACTTACATTGGGTTTAACAGTCTCAGGGCTACAGAGAAAGAAGTAATTGACAAGTATTTAATTATTCACTTTAGAAGAAGGGACACAATGTGCAAATTTTAAAGTGTCTCCACATGAGGCATTACATACGAGAAGATTCTTTGTGTTGAGGATAGCTAATGCTGTTTTGAATTTAACTTTTTATATTTGATGGCTTTCCATTGAATATTCAAAACGGTTCAATGGACCAGGATTTGTCACCCAAAGAGCTTGACTTTTTTGACAAAAGCATTCACAGGTGTGAGAGTTTTTTTTAAGCCTAAGGTCTCGATGGCCATACTGGTTTTGGAAGGTCTAAGAATAAGCTAGAGAGAATGTTGGTATTTGCTATTTTTCTTCAATGCCTGTGTTGCTTATTTGCAAGAGAAATGTTAACCCACTTGTTTTCTAACTTTTAAAGCAAAATCAATTTGAGATGCATGCAAATGAAAATTTCCATCATAGTTTATAAGTTCAGATTCTCTAATGTTTATTGAAATTCATTAGATGTGCGTTTCTAACTGATTGAACCCTGTGAGGTTTGCGGAAGTTTGCTAGATCGTTTGTTTTGTTGCTTTTGACCGTAGAGCACAGCATCTTATTTTTTTACTCAGTTTTACTAAATACATTTTAAAGTCCTTTCTGATGTTAGATGTTAGGTTGGTATGGTAGTTGCATACGGCATGTGGTCAAACGTAATCTCTTATAAGAATTTGCAAACCCTGAAACATGAATTTTTAGCTAAAGACATAGATGCCATATTATTTAGTAGTATCATTTTCAATGTATATTAATCAGCTTATTTTACCAAGCTTTGATACTCCAGATTTCACAGAGAAATGAGAAATGCAATTTTAAGTAATCCTTTTTTCATTTTGTTTTTTAGTGCAGAGAAAGTATGGTGATTTCCACAGTGAATTTCATTCTTTCATTATCAAAGCTTAATTATGTCACTGATATCTGCATACTTGGCTGCGTGCTATTGTTAAAACACAGAATAGACTTGTATAGTGGAGTTCTCGCTTACATTTATTCTCTTAACATTTTTAAAGGTTTTTTTTTCTTCTTTACCTCAGGGTATGTACTTTGGATTTAGTGTTGCCATCATAGTCCTCTTTTCTATGGTAAACACTACTGCAGTCTCATATATAATACCTGCATGGAAATAGCAGAGATTGGCCTTGTCTATTGGGAAATGGTCAAGTTATTTTTGTCTCAGGTAAAGGCTTTTTTACCTTTCCACTCTAGGATATTTTTATTGCTTATATAAAAATATACAAATTATTTAGTATAAAGGTTATGTTTAAAAAACGTAGTAGTAGTAGAGTACATACATTTTTTTGCATGAGTGGCCATGGATTGGACCACTCTCATGTGGACCACTCTCACTGTGGTCTGGTGGATTGGACCACTCTCATGTGGACCACTCTCACTGTGGTCTGGTGGATTGGACCACTCTCATGGGTTTGTAATTTAAAAAAAACAAAAACAAATTAAACCAAATTAACAATAAATTACTGCTTATGTATAGGGCAGTCCTGGACAAAGCATTAGTTTACTATTCATCTGCTTTTGCATCTCAGAACAACTTCCATGACTTCTCTTTTTCATCTTAATTAACATTTCCCATTTATTCGCTTTCCTAACGCACATGGCACGTCATGGTTATTACACATGGCACGTCATGGTTATTACACATGGGACGTCATGGTTATTACACATGGCACGTCATGGTTATTACACATGGCACGTCATGGATATTGCACAAAGCACACCATGGTTATTTATATATTCCAAATTATCTGTTTGGGTGCTATGCTTTTACTGTTCTTAGAGAACAAGTGAGAAAAGTAGTTCACATGCTATCTGCTTGGCTTTATGCGACAAACAAATGCACACACACACACACACACACACACATACATTTGTCACGCACAAAAAGCACAGTTGTATTTGTCACTAATCTACTTCTCTTGTTCAGTAGCCTCTGGGAAAACACAGAAAATAGACTTAACCACACACTTTAGAGTAATCACTGGATGTGTGAAGATTATGAAAATGGTGTCTTTCTGAGCTCTGAAAGTCAAAATGTTTTTAGATGATAGGGAATCTTTGTACTGCACTTACAAAGTAAAACGCTTAAATGACAGTCTCAAAGAAGACACTTTTATGCCTTTGAAAGCCTCCAATGAAGCCTAAAATTGATTTAGGCTTCACCGTCTCTCTCCAGCTAATCTGCAGCAAATTTCAAGGCCATTGAGAAACAATGTTAATGTGTAAGATTTTCCATTCAATCTCTCCCTCTGCATTTGTGGCATCATACATTATTGCTGCCAAAACAAAGTGGGGAATTTTGCCGCAAATGAAATAGCTGAATTTCCTGAAATGAAACATCCTCACATCCTCTTTATGTACTGTAGTTCAAATTTAAGGAAAGGAGAGGTTAAACAGTTATTTTGGTGTTCCTGAAGATACTTGCTGCTCCCATTTCTTTTTTCTTTTTTTGACTCATGTTGGTACATTTTGATAAATCATTGTTTTCATTTGCTTAAATCTGAGAAACATTATTGCTGCCAAAGTCTGTGGAATTGGTGGATTTAATAATACTTTTATATAATTTTAATGTGGAATTTAATCCAATATGCCATGATTTTTGATACATATATATACACAACAAAAACTCTATTCACTTTGACTGTAAAATGCTGGCATGCAATGCTGAGTTACAAACTGCTTAATCTATATCATTTAAAACCTGAACCTGGTTTAATGAGGCATGAGAGGGATGATGAAAACTGTCTCTGATGGATTAAAGATTACATTGTAGCCTCAAGTGTTTTAGAAAACAGTAATTAAATTGCATACGTCAAATAAATCCTTCCATTGCCTTTTCTGAAAATTAACCCCTTCATTCCAGTGTGTGATTTTCCAGTTTTTTTTTTTTTTAATAAATATCTTTGTTTGGCTTTGTCTGTATCTTACCCTATATTAACTACATTATTTTTTGTCGAACTGTTTAAACCAAACATGCAGGTTGTTCTTATTTCTTGTGTTGTTTTCACACAAGATTGAAATACATCAACAAACATGCATTATGTCCACACCACTCACCTGTCAGCAACCAAACTCTGAATTCACCCGGCTCACTTGAAAAGGCTTGTTTCCTTAAAAGAAGGAAGACGTCTGTCCCCGGGGGTGTGACCGTTGAACTGTGTGAAAACTATGATTTATTGTTCACCTTAAAGAAGCCTTCAGTTATCAATGTTGTTAATCAATGTGCCCATTATATTATGACTAATGAATAACCTTTACATTCATAAATGTTCCCCCCCGTTCATACCACATAACACTTCTTGTTGCCCCAGTATATTAGCACAGCTAATATGCCTTAGTTCTTTCGCCATTTCTGTTTCATAAAAAAAGGGCTAATGAGTACTGCAGGAGCAGTCTATGAATAACGTTTATACATACAGCATTAGCAATTGACAAGATTGTAGCTGTCCTCTAATGAGTAAACAGGATTATGTATATGAGTTTGTATCAATGAGAACTGATGAACTCATGTTAAAAAAACATAATTTAGAAAATTACTTTTTAGTTGGTAAGAAGAAAAATTATGAAACCAGTGCAAATTATTTTATATACTTTATTATATATTATATAGAGATTTTCTTGTGGAATGAAAATGCTGCACAAATCAAAATTATAATTATTATTCAGTTATTTTGCATTGCATTCCCTGAGTTAAAAAAGAAAACACAACTTTTCTTCTTGGGGTAACATTTTCTTCTGAGGTGAACATTTTACTGACATCCAACAGCTTTTTTTTTGTTCACCAATCCACGCCTTGTTTTATCAAACACAAAATCAGACACAGGGAAGATAGCAGACAATTATTTTTGCTTGCCAATTAATTAGGACACCTAAATCAGCAATGCTGTTTCTTACGGAGTGTTCTAAGACAATGAGCACATCCACTATATATTCTGTTTGATTAAGATAAATGCTATTTTGATCTTGCATCTCACAGGTACTCGCGTCTACAGTGAGGTAATATATAATGTTTTGACTGACATACGGTTAGGGTGCTTAATGGATCTCAGAATAGATTTTCAATTTAATTTAATTTCTAAAGTAGCTTAGAGAAGTTTAAATTCCTTATGCTGACAAACACCCACTCAGTCCATCCAGACAGGGCCAAGAAAAAAGAAAAGAAAAAAAGAAAATCCATTTGATCTCATGCTAAATTCAGCTGGTAAAATATTATATTTCAACATAAATCACTGTTGGTTGCATTTATTTAGGGGTTGCAGGGGTATACGTACGCACAAGAGCCTCCTTCTTAATCAAACTGGTGCATGAACTCTACAAACACAATCATAGAATCTATTAAACGGAAAGGAGTATAACAAAAAATATAAAGAAAACATAGAAATCTTGGAGCGACCGGGTCTCATGCCACACCACCGGTCCATGCAGCTCCGTCCTTCTCCCACCAGAGGCTTCCTCTGGCTCCACAACTTAATCCCTTAAACACACTACTACCCAACAACGGAAGCCTAAGAGGTACATAAAGCTGCCAACCAAATCGAACCAAAACAAAACGGAAAAAGAAACTCCTTCTAATCCTCGGTATGCTACACTGTGCACTGACGGTCCAGTTGTGGAAATGAAACTTGGCTCAACAAAACAAATACTCCATCCAGCCAGTCCCTTTTAAAAATTTCAGATGGTCTTCATGTTAACAGAACCAAAACCTGGATGCGTCCATATGATGCTGTTTGCTGGTTGTGTGCAGTGACTACAACAGTTACTATTTCAGAGGTGCATGATTATTACAGTTCACAGCAGAAAACTTGCAGAATTCACCATAGAGTTGTAAGCAATATATAATGACACATACGGAGATTTAAATTAATTTGAGCAGACGTTAGGACTTTTTATTACCGCCTCTATTAAAAATACTATCCCTATGAGCATAATGTATTAATCAGGGCGTACCATTTTAGAAATGCAAAACCATGAGACATATGGTGCAGGCCACTGCTTTTCTACCCATTGGGCCAGTCAGGAATGAACTGTCAAGATCCCAGACCGTACAAGATCCCAGACTGTATACAGCCGTCAGAGCAGCTGAGGTTGTAATAAAGGAAAAGATTGGTCAGTGGTAGCAGACGCAAATAAAGTCAGCGTTTCACTTCAAACATTGACACAAATTTCACGTTTGTGAAGTAAATGACTGAAAATGAATGTGTAGCAGAGGTGGGACCATCCAGGCCGAAGTGATCTGTCTTTATCTCTTCATCCTCTCTGCTGGCGTCGGACAGCTGCCAGACACATCAGGAGAAATGTGGAGGTGTCAGTTTGTCAAAGTCAGACAGGCCTAGGCTTTGTTAGGTAATCCATCTTGCCCTCGTGGGGGATTGGAAAATTCAGATTAGAAAATATAAAGATTAAAATGTCAGAAAACCCTTGGGAGAGCTTAAACTGTCTACTTGTCAATATTAGCCACCCAAGGTTAATTTTAGAGGGGTTTCTCATATGAAATGTGGAAGGTAATGTCTTTGCACTGCACTGAATAAAATATATACTGTTTGACATATCCTGTGCAAAATCTTTGATGAATGTAGACATGATATTAGCTTTTCTTATCAGTAATATGATCAATGATAGTGTTTAATCATGATGAGCATATGATCAAATAGGCAGCCAATCCGCATTTTCTTTTGTAATGATAGTGAAAAGGGTGGAGACAAATCCCACACTCCATAACACACGTTTCTGATTTCTTCTGAGGCTATCACTTTTATCGTGAGACCAAAGGGAATGCTAAGATAAGAACGTTCTGATTCCCAGTGAGGCCGAGAATCTCACTTTAACTGGAGCAGAAAATCGGCCCCACCATTTCCACTGTCCGCGTTCAGCAGCCAGTGAGGGCTGGAAAGGAAAACCTCGCTCACCGTAAGTCACTCTGAATTCACCAATCAATTGTGGCTTATCTAAATACAACAACCTTTGCTTCTGACATTAAAACATATAAGCTTCTTTGAGGAATATGTGTCCAACATGACGTGCAGCTGGCTCTTTGAGCTCATTTATACAGATATCAATGCATATGTCCATGTTTTCATGTATACAGTATGCATGAACTGTGCTTTAATCCCAAGATTTTTACCCAGATGAATGAAGTTTTTGAAATGACACAACTGCAAAGCCATTTTTATTGGTCAGTGTATTTTCACATAGTTTAAGAGGGCATGGGGATGTACTGGTAACATGTAATGTACAGTTCACAAGCACTGATGTCATGATGTCATACTGTTTTACCAATGAACATTTAATCCAAAACATCTTTGCTGAAGTTTTTTGCAGATGTGGTGGCTGAATTGAATGTCTCCACACTGGGATTCACTGGAGTAAGATCAAAGGGTGTCAGAATTATCCCATGCATTATGTAGGCCTGTCTGTCATTTTAGCCATTATTTTTCCAGTTAATTCATTTATGCAACGTTCAAGGAATGTGATGCCCTGTAAGATCAAGCTAAATGGACACGTTTAATGCCAGGAGTTTTAATCTGGAACAGTGCAACTAATGTTATCATGTACTCCATATGTTAGAGGGCATCAGCGATTTACTATATTACGTGACTGGCTCAAATTCAGGAATAAAAACAATGCCATATGGCCAGTTGTTTTTGTGGTACTTTGCAGGATAGGTAGGCAGGAAAACAAATATTGAGCAACACTTGTGTTAAAATGCTTTCCCTGAAAAAAAATAATCATAAAATCAATTCAAGATATGAGCAGTACTCAATGCTCGAAACTTTCCCTTGCAAAAACACCAAACCATTAGTTTAGTAAAAAAAGTTTTACATTTTAATTTATTTTATTGCCATTTATTACTGAGGAATCTGTAACTACTTACAGATAGACGGTCCTGCAGGGACGCACTGCAAGGAAACGTCTTGAAAAAATAGGTTGTATGATGAAACTATTGTTAATAGTGTTCAGCATTTCTTTGTGAGTAGTCATTGGGTTCTTGATATGGGTACTTGAATATTTTTGTATTCATTCTGCAAGTTCATGTTCTTTGTTCGTAAGTTCAAAAGATGTATTGCACTCCCTCTCGGGTTTAACATATTTAAACATATCTGTTGTCATCTAAATACTTTGCAGGGCTTATAAAATATATCAGGACATTACGTTAGTAATGCCCAGAATGTGTAAAATATTGTGATATGATATTTAAGTCATATCACCTTCATATTTGGCAAATTAACGCCTTTAAGCATTTATCATAGGATAACGATAGCAGCTTTCACATTTCTTTGGTATCCCATTTCTTTAGCCTGTGTGCATGGTCACCTTGTCGAAGTACTCTGGTCTCAGGTTCTATGTACAATGTTGAATTTTGTAATAGTTAGTATGCTGTCACTTTTTGAAAATAGTTGATGAAGCAGGGGTATTAATTTTGTCTCTTCTGCAATTCAGAAAAACCAGAGGCATAGAGTAGCACCAACCCCATCAGCTTAATAAAGCCCTTCCTACTTACATAGTTTTAAGTCGCTACAGGGACAATGGATTTTGATTAAATCACAGCGTTTGAGCTCGCACATTTCAGACCCGGTTACACTGCACTGAAGATGCACTCTGTATCTGCGCAGCTGGACGTCTAATTATTTCCAGCATCTTATCAGTTCACACTGAGGGAGATTCGTAAGCTGTTAAATTTATAGACGGCTGCCGGGTGAAGCCCCTTGTTTGTCTCGCTGCGACTTCTCACGCCGATCATTACCTGAGGTCCTCAGCGCGCTGTGTTCCTTCGCTGAACATCAAGGACAAATTCTATTTGGCTTCTTGCTTTACGCTCTCCATCCCTAAGTCCTCCACTTACCCATTTTTCCCCCAGCCCTTTAAGTAGGTCTTTAGCAGAAAAAATCTACTTCAGGGGAAAGACTTTTGAATTCAAGCCTCTGTCTTGGCCAGGAGACATAGTGTGCTCCACTTCCTTTTGAGAAATTGTGTATAGGCGTGAAGTGACGATCTGTTTTATTATTAACTAAAGTTACTAGTGCATTTATTTTATATAAACTAGTTATTATGTGAAAGTTTAGTAAAAACTAAAACTGTGATAGATGGTACTACATTGGAGGCATTTAGTGTGCAGGGATACACACATTTCTTTTTTTTTTTTGCATGGATAATGGTCTATTCCATGCTGCTTGTCAGTTGTGAACTACTAGGGTTTTTTCCCTTTAATATTTGTCCACCTGATCATCTGTTTTAAATACAAAGGTGTTTGATAATGATTTGTTCTGTAGATCTGTTATTATAGGTTAGGTAGTCGTATTGGGTGTTTAAAACTTCAGTTTCTTATATGAGATGTAACCATGACTTTTTATTGCTTCCATGGTGATGTCAGCATTGCCTATTATGGCAGTGCCTCAGATAGTAGCAGCTTGCAGTTATTAATTCAAGTAAACTCTGCGGTGGCTTCTGTCACCTTTCTGTTCTACTTTACTGCTGCTGTTGATCGTTCAGCCCGTGTGTACCTGCATCTGACTGGTAAAAAAAGTGCAGAGTCTCTTCTTTATGGTTATAATTTGCCTGCACATCTTTGCTTGTCTTTGGGGAGTGTTGCACATGTAATCCCTCTGGAGACGCTAACAGGGATGATGCAGGGCTGTGAATGTAACCCTACTAAAGTGAAGGCAAGGCAGGCCTTTTAGCCATTAGCAAGGTTTCAAATAACAGGACTTAAAATCCTTGTGAGAGCTTGGTTTTCTAAAATAAGGACCACTTAAGGAATCTCTTGGGCTACACAAAGGTCGGCTTTCAATTTAATGTCACTTTATTTCGCTTCAGAACCATACATCCCCATTTAACAAAGTCAAACCCTTGTTCTGTATGTCCAAAACGTTTGATTTTTCATTACATAGCAAAATCCATTGCTGCCTATTTTCTTATAGACAAAATCATTGGTGGATAGACACTATATAGAGTATTGATTTATATCATGCATACTTTAATCATTTTGAGTAAATGTTAGCCATAAGCTCTTGCAGCAATACAAAATAGTGTAATTTTCAATGTTGGTTTTTCTACAGAGGAAATATTAGCCTATCTTTTTTTGTCTAAAAAGGCTATAGCAATAATCTTCCTAGTGAGGAGTAAGTAAAAGACATAGTGTACCACCACCTCTACTGAGCACGGAATACAATGAACTACATCAAATGTATCTCATTCTCTGCCCACTGCACAACAACCTCTAAGCAGTGTGACACTTCTACTAAACTTCTACTATACTCTCTTAATACAGTTCTGACTATGGAACGCATCAAGTCCCCTATGCCAATTAATTGTGTTGGCTTACAGTCAAGTTCCATATCACCTGATTTCCTTTTTGGTCCGTCTATGAATCAGTAAATGTCCTAGCACTCCGTTGCTTTGATTCCACAAATACATGAAGAGAGACAAGCACACAGCCTGCCTACGTAGCAACCATGCACCCACTTTCCCACTTTGCATTCACCCGCACAGTAAGAGCATGCGTTGTCCGCGTGTTAAAAGGGATACCTTGTTTATTCACGCCGTGGTCTGTGAGAGCAACTCCACACACCGAGCAGTGGTGGACACCCCCAGTGGCTGGTGAAAGCTGCTGTCATTTAGCCAGTGGATACCTCTCTTTGGATCTCCAACTTTGAGCTGGCAAAGGAAAACGTCAAGCGGGTGGCCTGTGCTTACCCGAGGACCACTTTTCTGCTATTACACACATAAGGCTGCTTTATGATAAAAACGGTAGTTATTTTATTTATTAACATTTTCTTTTAAATATTAAGGCCTTCAGAAAAGGACCCCAGGGCCCACATTGTTCACTGCCAATGCTGAGCTCTTCCACTGTACAAGTTCTGTGCTCTGCTCCTGGCTGCTTCCAGAAGATCACGTCAGTATCACAGTGATTACTATCTATCTTGCTGAAATAGTGGTCCACAACCCAACCACTCACCAGCCATTACGAATGTTTCCAGTGCGTGTCCAAAGCATTTGCTAAGGACCACCTCACCCCGAATGGCAAAAACTCACCTTGGAAGGCCTTTCTCCCCTGCAGTCGAACACAGACATGATACGTTGCGTTCTTGAACCCGCCTCCGCAGCACAGTTAGGCATGACTGCCTCCGCTTCCTGCCACAGGGCTCAGACACCCCAGCTCCGCTGCACCGCCTGCTGAAGAGAGCTGAACCGTATGCCTGTACAAATTCTGTCCAGATCCTGAAGGGTCAGCTCACCTCCCCATCAGTCCTAGTGCACTTTGATCTGCCCCAGCCCTACATTATACCATTGTGACGCTTCTATTCTCGCAGATACAAGATGGGTTAGAGAGGCCTTTGGCTTTCACTGTGGTTTTCACTAGTGTGGCCCTTCTCTGTTCAAACGTAGGACCTTCAACTACACTTACATATTTAGTTCGTCTTCAAACAAAGGTTTTTAAAAGCTCTAGTGAGTGTTTAAGATTGCTTGCTTTATTCATATTGTTGATTTCCGGTTATTGTTTCACCCCGACAGCGAGCTATACAGTGATCTAAGTTTTCAAACAGGCAGACTTTTTTCTCTGTGGAATTAGTTGTTGTATTAATATGTCTTTTCTTACTACTCTAAATGGTTACAGGGCCATTCAGCTGTAACCACCACAACATTCTTTCAGATAAGTTCTGCCCATAATTTTTATGAATTCCTAATTTTTTGTGAAGCCGATTAGTTCAAACTTAGGTCAGTAACCATGACGGCTATGTTAAATGTCTAAAAATATTATTGCATCTTGTTGGACATTTCAGAATAATAAGTGGAAATTTGTCCTTGGGAATATGTAATATTTTCCATACTGTTTGGTAAAACACATGAAGCAGAGAAAGGAAATAACATTATATTGCACTGAGGCTCGCCACTAACCACTGTCCTACAATGCATTAAAAAGAGACATATTAACAGAAAATTAGTGGCATGGAATGATGCTATGACTCATTGGAAACTCATCGAAAAGCAATTGCCTGTATAACTTCTACAAGAACAGAGAATCCTCAGCCTGAAATTGGCCATAATATTGATGCTTCCAAATCTGCATTGCCAATCTAAAAATATGAACAGAATAAACAGTTTTTAGGTGTTTTGTTCGTGTTGGTGCACCTGGTGCCAAGCCCAAGTTTCTGATTATTATTAAATAGTTGGATATCTCATATAGCTTATGATCTTTTTCAACACTGACTGCAGTTGGTTTTTTAAATGACTCATAAATATATAAATATATGCATTGTTGTTAATTGAAGCTTTTTCTCTGCCCATTTCAGTGTATCCTGTAACTGTTTACTGCCCTTTATAGTATTGATTTCATGTTTAGAATTATTTTTTTTTTTTTATTATTATTTTTGAAAGGCAGGTTCATGTTACATTATATTTTAACATTTGCCTAAGAACTTTGCACTGTGCTGTAAATTCAATTTGAAAAAAAAACTGCACATAAGCTTGTGATTCCACTGGTCTAGTCTAGCCATGCAATCTCTCCATTCACTCCATTCTCCATGCGTTGTGATTATTCTGACAATTCTGGAATAAGCTGCATGACGGTTGAAATTACACAGAGCAGAACACATGGTTGCTTGTAGTACAGCAGAGAACTCACTAGAAGTTTAATGAATGGCTTGACTTTGCCATCTACTGTATATGAGACTCTCCGACTTCTCTCGTGAACAATGTGCAGTATGTCATGGGAAAAACAATGCAACTTTAGATTTAAATGGAGCTCCATGAAGTCCTTATTCTCAGTCAGTGAGATGAGGGCAGGGGGTTCAAGTGTTCTCAAGCTCGGCCACGGCTATGTTCATTCTACGTGAATGAAGTCGATTTGAAGTGAAAGAAACAAAACAACCAACATGAACAGAGATGGGGGGGAGAGAAAAAAATACAATCAACTCTGTCCTGATAATCACAGAGCTCCAAAAAGCTTTTTGTGGGGGAGATCAAAGACCCAGTGTGGTGTTTGGTTTGAAACGGCAACGGGTCAGGGAGTGGCGGGGTCGCCGCGGGGACAGCTGTAGACTCTGAAGCAAATTGTGGAGCTCGGAAATTGTCTGAGTCACGCCCCCCTCTTTGTACTGTTTGACGATTGGCTGCATTTTATGGCGACTCTCGCGCAGAAGGTGTGAAGCTAGCCCGGCGCCTCTTTGTGCAGAAATAATGTTTTGAAGTGTTAAGTATAGATCAGAGCCTCCGTTGATTGTCTTTGTGTCAATACCAACCTCCAACCCAAAATGAACTGACTCTCATTAAACAATCTGATTTCCTTAGTATTCCATACCATTAGTCAAGAAACGATTAGCTACATCAATTAAGGAGGATAATGTTTTACTTTAATTGAATGCCGGAGGAGTCTAATGGCATAGCTCTCTCTGTTAATGGATTGCACTCCGTATTCTGTTGTCCACAAGCTGACACCAAGATCAATATATTTTGCTTGGTAGTACAGCTTTAGGCTTTTACCTTGAGCTTATGGGCCTGTAGTTTAGAGATGCTCCATTTGGGCTGAAGATAATGAAGTGCAAATTAGAATGAGTGACAGGTCCTGGAAACGGCAAGTATGATAATTGGATCTCATCCTTCCGGCCCAATAAACAAAGGCTGGTGCGAAAGAAAAACAACATTGGAATGATGCATTGTATTTTGTCTTGTATTTAAATGTAATTCAGTAAGCATTAAAGATGAGTTATTGAGGAAATTTATCGACACTTCAAACACACAGGCATATATTTGGTGGTCATATATGGTGTTGACTTAGACTTGAAGTATTTGGTAACCACAAACGTTTTTTTTGTATTTTTTGGTTTTAGTCACATTTTAGAAAAATTATTGGGGTTTTTGACAACTACCTCTAACTGAGAGTTTTAGTGACGTACTTTGATGCGTGGCACATTAAGTACGGCAAAAAGGACTTGAGACTTGGTGGAAAGCCTTTCGGGAAATCATAATTTTGATAAATCCTCGCAAATTGAGTCATCGCCGACATGATTTGTAGAGATGAGCCATGAGACATTGTGCAAACGAGGCAAAGCACAGACAATAATTGGCAATTTCAAATTCAAAAACAAATGTACGTCAAGAACTATTTCCTTCACAAGGTCGGTGGTTTTGGCTCCAACATCTCAGTGTCGAAGAGCATGCGCTGCAAAAAAGTTTGATTATGCACCTTTGACACATGGGTTGTGGCAGGGAATAGGGGAAGACGGGGATAAGGCCACTGGGATCACCCAGAACTATGTATTTGAATTTCCTGATTGGTGTTTCCTGATTGGTTAACTTGCGAGGTGAGGAATCCAGCTAATATTTCTTCAGATATTAGCATGCAGTTCAGTTTCACCGACACCAACTTATTTTTTGTAATGACCTTTTTATTTGCTATCAGTGGTCGGCAATGTAATAACGGAGTGTCCGACTCCGTAGGGATTAACTCATTCAAATGAATTTCCCAAGCAACGCTAAAATGTTCTTGAAATTGCTTCATTTTTGCGCTTCGAAGTCAAGGATATTAACTAGCTTGCTAGTTTTACGTCCTTTATTATTGCTGTATCCCCTGTCTACAGACATAACCTGTAACTCTTGGAATGTATACCAAATATCTTTATTAGCTCCAATCAATCTAAACTCTTTAATAAATACCACGTTTGAATAAATGTCATCCAGCAATTGTTGATAGTCTGCTACATTTTTAATAATAATAAATAATAATGGTGAAAATAATGTATTTTAAAAACACTGTCCTTAACATATAGACTTGCTTCCTGGTGATGAAATATGAATTTATTAAGGGGAGACTATTCTTACTTCATAAATCTGGTGTAATATATACCTAAAATATATGCACAGCACTTAGTGTTTAACACTTACATCTTACATACAGCATATTACATTTTCTGTATTAATATACAGTATTTTCAACTCGCTCTGTGTGTATCGTTATATTCATGAATATATCTGTAAATAAATATAGAAATGTGAACGCGTAGGCCTACCTCCGCATTCTCATTCAAATCTGTCTCTAATTTGTTATTCTTAGATGAATGAGTGTATTCAAGAGTGTCTCGAAAATGACTGTACAAACCATTCAAACTGAAGCACCATTTTAGTCAAGTACACTATTCAGCCTCCACACAAGGTCCTCATTGAGACTTTAAATATCGCAAATTGATTTAAATGAAAAACAGGCCATAATAAGGGGCATATGCTACCGTCGATCATTTATTCTTTGACTTTTAAATGGTCTAATTCACATTGAATACAGTTTTGGTTTTCATGGTGCTTACATCAACCCAAGAAGGGTACTTATGTGAAGAGCACACTGAATATAGAGCATATTCTCATACATCCGTTTTTCAAGTGGATATAGTGGAAGTTTTTTAAATTCAGTTTAGGATGGATATTGATGTGCTTGCGACGGACTGGCGACCTGTCCAGAGAACGCCCTGCCTGGTGCTCTAATTGTGCTAAACATTTATTTAAAAACGTTTATTCACACGCGTCGGTTTGTGTCTAGACATTTTAATGCAGAAGCTTTACTTTAGAAAACCGTACTTACTGAGGTAAACAAGCAAACCAAAATACGGGAATGGCGATACGTATGCTCCCATCAGAGCGAAATACACGATAATCCAGTTTGAACCCTTTCTGGGCCAGCGCTCAGTCCTGGTGGAAGTAAAGAACAAACAGGAATGAGCGACGCACAATCAGACACGCAAATCTTATTTAACTTTACTCTCAACTAAAGCTACTCTCTCTCCAGTCTTTTCTCTGTTAAATAACGTCTTCAAAGGCACAGATTCAATGACTGAACCACAGCAATTTCATATACAATCACTTTTTAAAGGAAAAAAAAAAAACGTTTGTTTAAATGTGAGGCACAATGCGGTGTGATTGGACCAAGAAGGTGAGATACCCCACTGTCTTGAAGAGTGTTGCAGGCTTATTCTTTGATGTGGGCCTTGTGAGTGGGACTTGGGTGCTGCTAGTGTTTTCCCCTGAGACGGACATAGGCAGTGACATTAGAAGTAATGTGCGAGATGTGTGAACTTTTTTTCCCCCCCACTGGGCTCAACGTCAGCACACTCGATGCGCACACATGTCTGTGCCAAAGCTGAAAACATTAACATTTACTTTTTCGGCAGAAACCTTTTTTCGAAGCCTTTAAAAAAATTAAAAAAAACACGAATGCATTTTATCGCTGACTTGATCAATTTATGGCTTGTCTGATATTTATGCCAAGTCTGATAAGGCGATTAAACGCGAACAGCTTATAGCACATTCGGTGCTTGAAAGTGCAATTCAGCTTTTTGAATTATGCAAATTCTGCACTTTAAATTCATGAGGTAAATCAATGCATCCCATTTTTTTTATCGAATCAGTTATAGCAATATCAATAGTGCTGTACAGGCATTTAGGTTATGAAAAGTAGAAAAAAATATGAATGTAGTAAACATATATAAAAAGAGTATATTTTGATGAGTATATTTTTTGAATGATTTGTGCTTTTTATGATTTTCAGTGGCATTTAAGATATTATTATTACTAATATTAATGCTGGTAATAACTGGCCTCCCGAGTGGTGCTGTAGATAGACGTGCTAACCTGAGTGCAGACTGAGCCCAATGAGCTGGATTACAGAGGCTTGAACCCTGCTCATTTCATTTACCAGTTGAGCTCTGCACGGGCTGGAGTGGGTAAAGTGGCTGTGTTTCTCTTGGCACGTTGCTTACGAGCATCTCCAATCGGGCACTTGCAGTACTGCTGAGAAGGATGTGCCCCTCCTCCAGTTCCTGGGCTGGGTAGCCTGTAGAGTGAGAAAAGAGACGGGTGGCTCGAAGGCCGTTAGAATTGGATGAGACTGGTTAAGCGTCCTCACCACCCCTGTGTGAGGTGGCAGGATTTGAGGCATGCAGCAAAGATTCATTCGCACAACTGGCAATTCCAAATAGAGGTGCAAAATGCAAAATCAATTGATGATTATAAATATATTTAAAGGTAATAATATCAGCAGAAGAAATGGGAGACACACTTAAAAAACGTGCCGTAAAAGCAAGTAGCTGGAGAGGGTAAATCTGAATAAATGTAATGAATCTCTTGCTGGCTTTAAAAAATAAAATAAATAAATGAATATTCTGCATCATCAACAAAATGGTCAGGGTAAAAAGAAGAAAGAAAAAGATAAATTAGGTTTCTCTTTTCATAAATGTGCCTTGGCCGTATCACAGCTGCACCAATAATCGCAATAACACACATCCTCTCGTGCCTAATTGCTTTCTGGAGCTAAGCTGATGTTCCATCTTTATATTATTATAAACACGAAGAAATCGTCACAACTGCTTTGGTCGACAAAAGGAATGGCACTGGATCGCAAGTAGCCACATTCATAAACAGTGGGACCTAATTTATTTTTTCTTCTTCTTTTTGTGTCTTCTTACCCTGACCATTTTTATGGTACTCTGCCAGAGAATTTCAGGGATTAATTCTTTTGTGGCTCATTTCTTTGCCTTTGTATTTAAAAAAATTCCATTCTAGGGAACTTTTAATTCTTACAACATTAATTGGCCCAACTGCTGTTATTCAGTGTCCATGGAGGAATTAAATTAGATAATATTTTTTGCATGAAGAGCGGTTTGCTTGCGCTCCTGTAGAAATATGGATCCTGATGATTTTAAAACTGGCTTAAATCAAGATAATTGTGTTTTGTGTTGCTGAAGGAAGGTCAGACTAAATCAACTGGTTCTGAAACTATTCTGATGTCACTTTTTCACTGTTTGTTTTATAGACCCAGGGCATTATGCATGAACAATAAGCTGAGAGCAGGTAAACTTATGTCCAGGTGTCAAACAAGAAACATATAGGACCTAGTTCTTAATGACGCATTCCAGTTGATCTCAAGCTGCTATTATAAATTCAGTTTGCTGCCCTGGACACTTGCTCAAATGCTGGATCAGCCCCACAATCCAGAGGTCGCAGGTCACACCCATAACGATTCACAGAGATCACAGCTCACAGAGATCATGGATCACTGAGACCAGAGTTCTAACCTTCAAGTGTCATAACGATAATAAGTCACCCGATTTTATGGATCAATGAGATCTCAGGTCACCCCCTAGGGTCTAGGATGTCGCAGGTCATAAAGTTAAGGGATCATAGAGTTCATAGGTCACACTAGTCACGGATCTAGGATATCACAGGTCACAACCGTCATGGGTCTAGGATATTGCAGGTCATAAAGATCAGGGATCATAGAGTTCAGAAGTCACACTAATCACGGGTCTAGGATATCACAGGTCACAACCGTCATGGGTATATGATATCGCAGGTCATAAAGATCAGGGATCATAGTGTTCATAGGTCACACTAGTCACAGGTCTAGGATATCACTAGCCGACTTTCTGCTGCTGATTTTATAATTATTATTATTTATTTTTTAAATAATTCCCCAGCTAGATCACAAGGCAGACTATATGACAACACAGACCTAAAAGTAATAAATTAGCCTGACAACTTGAGAGAATGGTTCTGCTCAAATACCGTAAAAAAAAAAAAAAACTCTCTTTACCCCTTTCAAGTAAAACGTCTGTAAAATAACTGCCATACCACCTGTTTAATAGAAGAAAGCTTGTTTAAAGTGATGTAGCAATGGCATCAGTGCTTTAAGTGACACTTTTAGTATGGAGGTCTGCACAGTGTTTACATGGCATTAAGATGGTAGTTTGGTTGCTGTGGTGCAGAGAGAAGCTGCTTTACATGCTATCTCACCCAGATAAGAAAATGTCTAGCCCCGCTTTCATGGGCCTGGTAGTTTTGTTTCCTCCCAGAGTTTATCATCGTCCTGCCACTTTGGTTGTGTTGTCCCCCCTCTGCAGTGGCTGAAGTCGAGTGACACAGCTGCGCTTGGGTCGGTTGGGGGGGGTGGGCTGCTATCTTTCAAGGCCCCTCTGCATCAGCTGATGACAATAATTTTGACGCATGAAATTTAATTCAGGAGGGCCCTTATCTCCTCGCGCCCAGTGGCTTACCGAATGGAGAGACACGCGCTCTATATCAGATGTTGCAGTCGGTGTCGGATTGAATGCTTTCCAGATGTAAGAGCGAAACCCTATTCTCCGCTGTGGTTTTTAGCTATCAACGGAGGGACTTAGGTTACTGTCATTCTGTCTACAAGGTGGCGCTGCCCCTTTGCTGGAGAATATTGATTCTGTCCAATGGCTTATACAAGAATAAAAACATTATTATTAACAGCAGAACAATGGGACACCTCGTCCCTGGGCTAGCCATCAAAAACATAAAAAAAAGGGCCTGGCACTGGGATAATTTAAGCTAGAATCAAATGTGGGGTTGATGAACGAGGCCATATCAGGCATGTTATGTCCTCGTTTAACATGCCGTCCATTTAGGTATTTGATATGAAAACATCGTATTTCACATCACGCGATGTATTGTATTACGGCTTTATGCGCCCACTTCTGGCCCCAAGGTTTTTGTTACATATTCTTGAGGATTCCTTGCTGCAGGATCAATAAAACACCCATCAATCATTTGCTCATGTAAAATGTGTGCGCTGTGCCCTATGCTCTTTCTGGATGACGCATGGACTTTGCAGGGTTCATTATGGGGCAGATATTCTGTCGATGTAGTTCAGAAATCACATTTTGTATAATTTTACAAGCCCATTCAATTGTCTGTCGTAATATTTTTCAAAAAATGTTGAAGAACCCCTGTCTAGAGTAATTTAAGTCATCTTGGCGTGACTAGAAACAAACTGAGATTTGTTGGTTCCTCAAAGCTGCCAGCCTGAAAGCAATCATGTTCCTAAAGATGTGTAAAATTTCTTTGAAATATGAGGTTTACGTCGTCTGTAGCAATGGGTCCAAACTCTGTCATGTTTGTCAGTTCAGGTCACAGCATGCTGATTGCAAAAGGTCAGGAGTTCTGGCCCTGCAGGACTTCCCCAACATGAGGTTTTCCATGTCTCTTACAATAATTATCAACGTAAATGCAGGGAGAGTAGGCTAATTTTGTTAAATTAACACAACTATTAGTTGATTTAGGTGCTCAGGTGCTCAGCTGGAATCTAAAACCAGCAACCAAAAGGGTTCTCTCTGGAACAGGGTTGGAAACCACAGCCATAAAATGTTTGGATCATATTGGCGGCATTTATCAACCTAACCTGCAACCAAAAGTAGTTATGTTTGCAACCATGCAATAAATAACTTTAAAGTGAATTATGCATGAACAGACTTGCCTGGTGAATCTGGAAGCTGCTGAGACCATACTCCAGTTGATGGCCCTGTGATCTAGGTTCAGCATAGAAACTTACCCATTCGTCCTTGGATGAGAACTCTTACGCCTGTTCTCTCTTCCCCGCGTAGCAGTGGGACTTCCTGTAGCTGTCTCTCCGGGTGCTGACTGCTTTGTTTGCGCGCCCGCGTCACAAGTCTCACTGATCCTTTTCCTCATGTTACCCTCGAGGGGAAAATAGGCCTGTCAAATGCAGCCACGTTTTTCATCATTATTTCTCGTGCATTTTGCGAACTCTCTGGCTCCTCAAAGCGTCCTGCTTGACATAAAATGCTTTCCATCGTCACTGTTTCCACGTGTTTTGGTTGGCCTTTATCTGCCAAAGACATGGCTGTCGGCAGAGACGTGCAGTGTGCAATATGGAGCAAGCTGAGCAAGCTATATATATATAATTTACTGCTTAAACCAACCTAAGAATTTTCCAAAGCAGAATTAATGCAACTATATTTTTTATGCATTTAATGCTGATGGTATTGTTGGTTGCTTCATGCAATTGTTCCAGTTAAGGAGTTTGGAACACTTTTTCACCATTCGGAAGGCATTCCTTTAATCTGTTGCTCCAGAGTCCATTGTGTGTGGGCTGCTGTAGTTCTCCGAATTGCCGCGAGCAGCCGACCGCCATTACCGCCATATCTTTAAGCATGTGTGGAGCGCTGGCTGGAATTGAATTGCCTTCTCTGATCACCGTAAGATAGGGGTGCCCTGGGCAACCACGCAATAGATCGGACACTGATAGAACAATCTGACTCTCCAGCATGGGCTGGAGAAGTAAAAAAATCTCATAGATGCCTTGTGATGTGCTGTCATTAGCTTCATCAAGGAGGATGTCTGTTAACCCCCACCTGAAAAAAAAAGTTCTGTGTAAAACTTTTCTTATGTTACACATAAGAAACATCCAGAGTGATTCCTATTTTTAGGCTTGACCTATTTAAAACCGAATGGAAGTAACTGTAATAATAATGTAAGTGGAAGGAGACAGACAGTAAGAGACGGGGCCCAAATGCAGACAAGAACGGGAGCCGTTATTTTTGACTTATAGTTAAATCGCTCACATAAATAATTGATTTGGTAAATGTTTTTTGAGTTGCTAAGCTTGAGAATTTCCGACGAGGGTGAGGGGAATGTAGGGAGATATGACTGTCGGTAGGACCACATGGATACAAACAAGATTTAAAAGCAATTTAATTTGTTTCTTTAGAGTGAAAATGAACTGCCATTATGGTGACCCCTTTTCTATTTTCAATAAATAATTTTTATGAAGCTAGTTTCGTAGCCAATATTTGAAGGGTATGAATAGGCAAAAATGTAATGAAAACATCTCTTTTATAAGAAATGTTTTTAGTCATTGAATTTATGGCATTTATGAATTTAATTAGCTTGCTTGTCTAATTTTGATCTTATTAAATGCTGCTTTATTTTCACTAGATGAAAAGTGCTAGGCCCAGTACTTCTGATTGCAGACACAATGTCGTTGCATCAGTGCATTTTAGGAGAGATTGTTTTAACATGCAATTCTCTTTAAAACATCAAAAGGACAGGCACAGAGCCCATTCCCGTGCGTTTGCAATTAACAGATTTCAGGTGTAAATATAAATGTAAATATAAATCTTGTCCTGCAATATCATATTTGTCCTGTTTTAATAATTTATTTTATTATTATAAAAACAAAGAAAAACAATTGCCCAAGACTGGGACAAAGTCTGAGTAATTGATTAATTTGTTGATTAACTAGACTCTTATTTTGTCATGCTCTTTCAGTACAGACACTCTTGCATTATGTTTGTACAGCACATTATGAACACACATCAACCTGCATTTATACGACCCTTAATGCTACAGGGGATCTAAATGGGCAAAACAACAGCTAGTGTATCTTTCCATTCCAGTATAACCTTTCTACTTAAATTATTTTAGACACTAAGTGATTAATCCTGCATAGCAATAATGTGGTTTTAGATCTCTTCCAGTTTTGACTGTAATGGTGAATGTTCTATTTTTTCACATGGTCCGGATATTTCCCTTGAGTGACTGATAAAAAATCTCCATGAGCGACATTGTCATGCTGATTTTCTCTCTTGTTGTTGTTGTTGTTGTTGTTATTGTTGTAGTACAGTTTCAGAGTGACACAACAGGATAACAAATCACCCAAAAATATTCAGTCGAAACCGACCTTTTGCCCAGCTTCCTGATAAACCTACAAACTGTCAATAGCCTATGGTGAACAATTGCACAGGCACTGTCAGAATGATTTAATGATGACATTGATGGCTGTATAACAGCTTTGAAGTTGCGGTCATTTTGAGCTCTTTGTATGACGCTGTTAACTTTGGTAAAACAGAATGGAGAATGATGGTTATTGGGAGAGAATTTATCTTTATGCGGAGAAACATAGCTTCTGCATTCTTATATTTGTAGTTACAATTAAATTATATAACAGTATATGTGACAGGTAATTCGATATGTACTGCATTAAGATTTTTGTTTTAGCTAACTTTAGCAAAATGTTTGTTTGTGTTAGTGTATTCATTAACGCACTCTCTTATGCAATTCAGATTCTCAGGGCAGTTATTGACCACGTTAGTGTTATCTCCTTATATAGCATAGGCCTATAAACAATATACTGTTTATTCCTTTAAAATGTAGAGCCGTTAGGATTCAATATTTTAACCTAGTATTTGCTCAGATCTCAGCTGAGGTCACATTGGAAGATGTATGATGGGGGTAGTTCACTCTCAGGAAAATTATCCTTGAGTCTTATAGGTGGGGAAAAGCTTTAATATATAATATATGGATTGGGAGTTTTTCTTAAAATGATTTCTTATCTAATTTATTTTTTTCTTCTCTTGAAAAACTTAGGTACAGATCATTAAAGTATCTGTTTTCTGTCCAACAGAAATATTTGATCATTATACTTTTAAAATTACATTCTAATTGTATTTGATTCTTTTCTTCTTTGTGTTTCAATTCTGACGCTGATCTAAAGCCACAAGCAAAAGACACAGTGGTTTCCTGTTACATGAAGTGACATCACCAACTGATATCATCATTCTGAAATATATTATGCGCAATGTTTTCATTTTTTTATTCCAGTTTGAAATAATCATAATCTATTCTCTTAAAACAACCAGCGGGAAGCTCACCTTGTGTTGGCACTAAATATAATCTAGACTGGGCCTTAATGAAATCCAATATTTCAGTTGAGGGGGTTATTATGCTGACAGAGGACCAATAAGATAACGCTGAGTGCCTATGAAGTATCTGCAGTAATACATCTCTGTCAGGCTGCCTTTGCTGCTTAAGATAAATGATGATGGAGATGGCATGACAGGCTCTTTACCTTCAGTTATTTGATAAGCTGAGCCGTCATCTAGCGATGAAGCATTATGCTTTGGTGACTTCTGGCTGGATGCAAGCTAATGAGTGAGATTAATTATACTCTGAGAAGAATCTCTAAGATGTCAGATTCTATAGTTGATGCAGAATGAGGTTTCAAATGAGAGATATATGCGTAGTTTTTAAAAAATGTATTTATGCATTGTTATTTACTTTTTTAGGTAAAAGGCGTTAGTATACTTGTGCATATGCTGATGTTGTCTTGTTTCCGTCTCTTGGTGTAATTTCTATGTGATTTCACAACAAGACTCTGAACAACTGTGTTGAAGTCTCAGAATAAGAAAAACACAGTGATAGGAAGTGGGGAGTGTTATCTTAGCTTTCCTTGTCCTCCCTGCCTCCCACACCTTACCTACAAAGTGTGTATACCGATACCCTCCTACACAAACACAGAGAAAACCGCTGCACCGCCATGTAGGTCACAGAAAGATTATCCGGCGCTCGCCACGATGCTTCCTGTTGCCATGAAATACGGTGTGACTGGAGGGAAAGTGCATGACTCGGAGGTCACTTTGCTGCAAGTCTGCAACTTTCCACCGTGCACAGTGCAGTGCCAACAACAACAGCACGTCTCCTCAACATTCCTTTTCGCCATGACTAAATCTTGTTTGATGGTGCAACCTGCCTTTAGTAGTTTGTACTTAACCTGTGTTTAGTAGGCAAGTCGCAGGAGAAATATTACAGAGAAACAGTCTCAGCTGTATTCTGAATGAGCTGAGTACAAAGGTTGCCTTCAGAATGTAGCTTTACTGCACAGAACTAATTTTGTAGAGCACAGGGGTTTAGTTTGATATGTAAATTGTGGCACCGGAATAGGAAAATGTTCCCAAACAATTTAGTCTACTACCGAAAGACAGATCATTGGTTTGTGTAACTGTATTCTGTAACTTTTTAGTTATTTATTTATTTGTATTGGACGGGGGTGGGGGTTCAAGACAGATTTTGTATGAAATTTGTAATAAATGGGAGTTATATCGTAAAATAAAAGCTAAGTTCAGGTTGTACTTGTCTTGCCGCTTGTAAGAAAAAGATATTTGCCTTTTTGGTTTTGGATTTTTCATCTGGATGTACAACCTATGTTTAAAATTTTTCCTCAAGGTATTCAGTTTCTGACAACGATTAACCGCTGGAGAAAAAGTATAAAATGTCGAATAAATATCGCCTCTGATTAAGAATGAACGACAGAAGGGTGCATTAGGCGGCATTGCCCACAGAGAAAGATGGCATCTGTCCTATTAGTGTCACTCGCAGCTTGTGTTCATCTACTTACCAGCTGTTTAACCTCAGATGAAAGTCTTTAGAGATCGCTCAGGAAGACGGGAAGTAAGCCGCGGGGTCGCGCTAAACGCTAAAGCAACCGAGGACCCCAGGCACCGCTGGTTTAAACACAAGGCATGCCGGTGCAGGAGCCTCAGGGGTGGTTTTCTCTGGGCTTTGTCCAGTTGTGGGGCTCGCACGGGCCAGAGACTGAGGAGCTTGTGACCTTGTGCTCACTATCCCCTCCCAGATCCCAGCGTGACTCGCTGCTGCAGAGAGCCACTCTGGCTGTCAAAGCAATGCAGTAGATATGAGTGCATCACGCTGTTTTCCCGCAGCGTTGGAGCAAGCAGGGAACTGTTGACAGGTGTCCATTCTCCTTAGCTATGTAATTTATCACTCGATTAGAGGCCAGGGACGCTGTGCAAACCAATGCGAAGCTGAGGTGACATTGGGCTTCCTTTTGCCTCTGGTGACGTTCACAGCGGCCACCCGTGGATTCTTTCAGGTCTGCTGCGGTTGCTGATTGCAAAAGCCTCCTTGTCACGAGGCTTTCAGTGTGATAAAAAGCAGTTGTTATTCGTAACATTTACAATAGACTTAATATATTTCCAAATATGACCATTACCCTTCAATTACATCGTCTCCTTTTTTTTTCAAACGGGGTAAATATTCAGACGCTAAGACGATTACATAAGTTTGATTCCAATAACTTTAAATAGTCAGAATTGTATGTTGAATTCTTTGCCTGTCCAGGGTTTCCTTTGTTCAGGGACCAAATTTCCATGCAACCTTTCCTCCCCTACAATAGGGTTCCTGGCACCAGTCCCTGGCACCGGCTAAAAGCCTAAAGTACCGTACTTTTTTCAATGGATTTTTCCTAAAACAAGCTAAAAGGCATATATGCAGATTGTCCTTCCTTTTGGCATCAACAAAACAGTACAGTGTTATTTAAATGCAATTATGTGCTATCTAGCAGCCTCACTGTCCTAAGGGCCTGCGGGAAACGCGGTCTGCACGCTAACCCTGTGCAAGCCGCGAGAGGGGTCACACTGAGAAGTGAACGGATCTCAGCCCACGTAGGAGCCTCTGTGTCAATGGCTACAGGCATGCCACTTCATCAGCGGTTTTTAGTGCCGCACTACGCCGCCTCCATTCGGTTTAGGGGCCAGTCCACACTCTCCCAGGGTGCTGTGTCTTACTGTATCTGCAGTGCCCTGGGATATTTAGCGTTTATCGCGGGCCGTTTGTGTATATTCATAAATAATAGCTCATTCGCAGAGAAAAAAACGAAAACAAACCCAGCAATGAAACTAGTCCCTGCATGCTCATTGCGTGCTTTTTGAGAGACTCACTTGTCAAGTCTCCTAATTTATCAGGAAAACAACTGCGAGGAAAACCAGGAAAGTGGCCCTAAAATCAGGGGGAGATGATATATAAATTGTATTTTGTAAATGCTTAGAATATTAATTTCCTTTTACTGTGGGTTGATTTATTATTAATTTAGATGCCTTTCATATAGGTAGCTATAATTCCATTTTTACTTCACGAGATAGTGTGAACCAGAAATTTTACGGTGCTATTAAGAAGACACGTCACAATGGATCACTGTTGAGAGGTTAAGGGTTCCACTCTGTTGCTGTCTGTGTGGAGTTTGCAGGTTCTCTCCGTGTCCACGCGGGTTTCCTCTGGGTTCTCCGGTTTCCTCTTGCTGTCCAAAAACTTGCATGTTGGCTGGATTTTGGCATCTGCAAAATTGACCCAGTGTCAGTGGTTGTCTGGTTCCTTTGTGTTCCTGGCCTTGTCACACGAACGGAAAATGAACTGATGAACAAAGTATATACCAGTTGTTAAATTATTAAAATGTAAATGATGACTAATGTTATGTTGTTACCATATATTTACATAATTTTTACTAAGCAATTACAGTATCAATGATAAGAGCACAAAGAAGGATCAGCAGAAAGAAAGCAGGAAGTGATCGGGGAGTATTTCATGTTTTAAAAGGTAACAATGAGTAGCACATGGGTGCTCAGGCTAGGTTTTAAAGTTGACTTTTGATTTATGATAAAACTTTGTCAAGTAGTAGTCATCAAATTAAAATTTGATCCCCTGATCGAGAGATGGGAACCAAAATATATTATGCTTAATCCCATGATCTGCTCAATTATCATGAACAAGATGCCAACAAAAACTAAAAGAGCTTCAGGGTTTAATGGCAGAGGTGATAGACACAGTGCATCAGTGGCATGGTGGATAAAATAATAATTGTATTCATTGTATTGGCTGAGTAGGTTAACCAGTTTCCCCTTGGGAATAAATAAAGTATATATCATACATAATCTCAAAGCCCCATGTAGTTTGCAATAAAGCATATTAGGTTTTGTGGTCAGACAAGACTAAAGTGGTACTTTTTGGGCTAAATGGAAAGCTTTATATACTTGGCACAAACCCAACACCTTCTAGCCAACACCATCCCTAGTGTCATGCATGATGGTAGCAGTTTTGTGCTATGAGCATGCTTCTCATCAGCAAGGACAGGGAAGCTTGTTAGGATTGAAAAGAAAATTGACTGAGCAAAGTACAGGCAAATCCCCCAGGAAAAGATGTTTCAGTCTGCTAAACAGCTAAAAACGGGCCCAAAATTCGCTAGTCAGCACAGGACAATGACCCAGCACATGAGGCCAAAGCTACATTAAAATGTCTGAAGAATAACAAAGTGAATGTTCTTGAGTGGCCCAGTCAAAGTCCTGACTTAAATCCTGTTGAGAATCTATGGAAAGATTATCTATCCCCTACCCGGGGCAGAATTAAGGCATGCGGGGGCCCAGGGCTGATGACCTTTTGGGGGCCCTCTTTGAGGAATTAAATATTAAGAATGTTAATCTTAAACAGCAGGCACAGTCTATTCGCACAACGTGGATGTATATTCTACAGATATGAAACAGGCTGCGTGATCAACAAGATAAAAATGTGACAACTCTGTTGGCTCAATTATACGTTTCATAACTATATATTGACTACCATTTCTGTTGTTTTCGATTTAACACAGCTACCCTGCACCTTTTTACTGATAAACTCCCATAACCTACACTACTATAGATTACTTCCATAGTAACACGCTAAGATTAAATAACAGTAGCTGTAACGTTAGCCCACGAAACACCCCAACACTCTTTGTCACGTCATTGGTCAGCTGATCACCGTTAAAAAGGGATAGCTTCAGTGATAAAAGAAAACAATATTTTAACGAAACGTATGAACTACCTTGGCCATCCTGTAGCAGGTTCATTCATAAAAATACTTGAGTAAAGTATACATGAGTAAAGCTACCTTGCATTACAATTATTACATTTTGATCTCAAATACGTTAGGATATTATTGTTTACATACCAAAATTACTGACATTTGAGCTACAGTAACAATGATGACGGTTTTTAAGGCTACTCTCACGAATGTTGTACAGGATTTTTAAGTCAACAAAATGGTCTTCATAGGAAGGGCCGCAATACTTTTACAAGGCACTATATGTGCACACGTTGTTTTAACCCAAGGAAATGGGTTACATTTTTTTTTAGCCCAGCCATCTGTATCCATCTGTGCATTGTATAGCTGGAGTACACAGAGGCAAACAGACCCCTGCCGATGTTCCTTCTGTGGCCACCGGGAGGTCATTAAGTCAAGTCAGAACACCTCAGGGATGAATAGCTAAGATCACAAGCTCTGTATTTTACTGATTTAACCAAACCCTCATTTCGCTTGGCAAATTAAAATGGGGGAGACATTTACAAAATATACAATTAGTGTTTAAACAGAGAGGTCTAGTATTATTAACTGTTTAACTGGACTAGAGAACCTTGTATACTCCCCATTGATATAATTTTGAGATGAAACAGGAGCTGTGTGACCTAGACATATGCTGGAACCAAATCAAAACGTTAGCAACCCGCTAATCTCACTTTACAAAACTGTATTTAATAATTAGAAGAAATAAGACACTTACAAAACAAAGAGAATGATGTTTTTTTTATTTGATTTGGTCACAGCACTAGTGTGTATCTAAACACAAAGGAGTACTTCAAAATGCACTAGGGGAAGTTTCAGTGCAGGTCAAAGTATCGATCCAGTTTGGGCCTTCAGAGTTCATGCAAAGAGTAATTGCAATGTTTCTGAGTTTTGCTAAATAAACAAAACACTAAGGAAAGCCATCTTTGCCACTGGTGCCTCTAAGAACCATTACAATGAGGGACAATGCTGACACTGGATGCACATTGCATCTGACAATGCAGAGGCCACAACTTTAAAATAACTAGGTGAATTAGCACAGGGGACCCTGTGGTTGTTGGTAGGCGAGGCAAATTATCAAGAGGTTGAACACGGCAAGGTTGCGAAAGGGTGACATTGGAAAACCAGCCGAGGAAATGTCAGGACTACTGACTGCAAATGTTGCGCGGCACTGGTAATGTGTTAAGGTTTAATTATGCTCTCTTAAAAAGTTTAGAATCTGCAATATTAAGAATTATATTGGCTGTTTTAATTAACTAGCGATGCCATTCCTCAAATGTGTGGGGAATTAAATGGTATTTCATGATATTGTGTGGCCATATATCAAGTGAAGAAATACATTTTTATGACCTTCCCTTAAAAAAATTATTTATTCAAATTCCAGTTCGAAATTAAAATTATTATGCTTGACAAATTTTTTTTTATTTTTTGTCTGCGGGACGATCGTAATGTTTTACACAGTATGAACTAACCCTTTCTTTTCTTTAATGAAACGGATTTGAAGTCTGCAGAAGTTTGGTGCTGTTGCTTTGTGCAGCTGAACTGCAGTATATATTGGAACGGTAGGGTCCCCCCCCCCCTCCCTTTTTATGGGCCCCATAAAGGCATTCTATCGAAACGTCCCCTCCGAGGAGGCTGGTTGGCAGTTTTGATTGGTATTTTATGTCGCGGTGCATTTTGAAAGCAGTAAAGTAGATGTGGATCACCACCATCCCATCGGAATTTAGCTTTCCTTTTATTAGTGCGAGGTGATGAGAACCACACTGAAAGACAAATAAAATGTTGGGGAGGGGGGAGACCTGCTGTCTTCTCACAGTAACCTCATGCGGGCACTGTGGGACTGTCGCCTCATCCTGTCACAGCAACCTGGACCACGCCGTCTCGGGCCCACTGGTATCGCCCCAGGCTGCTTTTTAACAACGGCAAAAACAGCCCAACAACAAATGTAGAAAATGAATCTGACTAGACGTTCTATTGCACATCAAATATTTTAGTTGTCTGGCAATGCAAATTTTCCATCGAATTATCCAATAAATAGTAAATCTAATTACATTGAACTTAATGTAATTAATTTAACTGAAAAGATCAATGCCCCTATGTATAATACAGTTTTGTTTTGTTTTGTTTTTCCGTTTAAGCAATTCAAACGTTCATAAAACATTATCGTAATGTAATGGGCATCAATAAAATAGATATGGTGCAAGAAACAATACATGATAGGCAACAAAATAAAATATCAAATATTTTGGTACTTTAATATAATACTTTGTATTTCATAAGTGTCTGTGTTTTGTATTAATCCTTGCATCCCTGTATGTAAACAGATTAATATCCATGCCACTAGATTTATTGTTAGAAGCTAAAAATATGTAGAAACCAAATCCTCTTTAACAATATGTACAACTTTTTGAAGCTGTGTTTGAATATAGAGTTGTCCCTAAGGCACACATATCACCTACTTCAACAGTCCAAATCTAATTGTATAACCACCAACAAAGCGTTTGCGCTAATGGCTAAAGATAGAGGATTTGCATGTACTCAAGCGCCCTCTCCATTGTGAGCAGCAGGAAGAGAGGCGTGTTGATGAATAGGCCTGTCAGAATGGCTTGCTCCTCATTTCTGGTCACTCAGACATTTAGCCATGGCTGAATGGCCAGTAACTCTTAACCTTATTTGTTTCTGTCAAACAACTATTTGGAACAGGTCTTTCAGAACCCTGCATCTCTGGCGTGATTAAGTCGGGAAGAAGTCGACCTGCACAGGAGCCGTGCCGTATTAACGCCAGTGATACAGACAAGCTAATTTATCACAACCTGTTCCTTATGAGGACAGTACTGTGATGCCTGTTAAATTCCACCAGAAATCACCAGAATTACCAACCTTAATTCCCTCTTCAAATCTGTGTCTTATTATTCATGTAATGATTGGGTAAATATTGGAGCTGCTTAATAATAATCTCCAAAGTAATTGTTTTGCATTGAGTTGATCTACCTTATCTGCTCTGGATTGCATAGATAGAAGTGTCAATGTAAAATAATTCTTATTGCGATTTAAATGCAGTTTGAGACGGTTAAACTTTGAAAACAGCTTTGAACCTACTATGGCTGGACGTGCTTTCGGACACACTTGTTAGCCTTTCTGGGGATTTTAAAGAGCATTAATCAGATTCCAAGGGCGGGGTGCTGATTTGGTTCTTCTGCACTTAAATCTGGGTTAACTTATGGCCCTTGGCATCGACATGACCCTTGTGCTGACAGTCAGTAATGAACCCAGGGCATTTGCACTATATGGATAAGATGTCTCGGAAGCCATTTGCCAGATCTGACTCAATGCTCTAGCCAACATTTTGTAAATATATGACCATGGTCATCTTATTAATTATTTAAACAACTCGAAAGCAACAGATTTACATTTGTCTGCGTAAATGTAAATTGGTTTTTAATTGACGAGTATAGAAGCAATTATACAAATTAAATTACCAGCGTCAATCCTCATTATAGTGTGATTCTGAGATAATTTATTTTGAGTCAGACCTTGCATTTAAATAAATGAAACATTTTAATTTATGAAAGAAGTATCTCTTGGCTACTGAATACCATTCATGTGCCCGAAGGCAGATATCGGTAAGAGAGATGTTACAGTAAAGTAATGGTATTGCTGTTATTTGCTTCTTCTTCATTATAATGTCTACAAAAACTTTCAAGATTTTGGAAAATACAAAGTGCAATCCCACAGTGAAAGGCTCTGATTTCTAAATAACTCAATTGTGCCCAAAATGTAAATTCAGCCTAATTTCATTATTAAATCATTTGGACTAATTAAATAATTTGCCTTAATTAAATTGTTTTATTGTCATGTTTGACATATAATGCAGTAATTATGTATAAATGCTCTGTATAGTGTTTCCAAATTGTAATGTGCATATCTGAGAATTAAACTGGAACCAAATCAAAACAATTTGGAATCCACTAACCCTGCCCAACTTAATTGTATTTAATAGCTTTTGCTTTTTATAAGTAGAATAAGTAAGATAGTTATAAGAAAGAAAACACAATTAAATACAAATAATTAAAGGCTGATTAAGTGCGGGTTTGAAAAGCTTTAATTTGGTCCCAGCTTTTATTTAAAATGGACTGCAACTTGCCAGCATCATTTAGTTCATTATGAGTGAATCAGTATACACAAATAACCTACCTAGCTAACGCAAAATCATAAACACTCATAAATAATGATTCATACTAAAAATGATAGAAAATAAGTTGCCTTGTTCCCTGCCCGCCACTTTGTTATCCCTGTAGTCAGGCCTTGGAGGAGATGGCTCCATTCTCCTGTGGATATAGCCCTCTGAGGACAGCAGAGCCTTGAAGAGGGGTTGATTGGCGAAAAGGGCTGAAGAGCGATCGCACAGCCTCATGGGAAATCGTGGTACTAGTCCTTTGACTGTCTGCAGGTCCTTAACAATCGACAGTGCTGCTAGCTTCATGGATGTGGACTGCAGGGTTGACATCACTGAAAGGTACAAAGAGACACAGGGGAGACACGGAGGGTAACCGCAGATGGTATCTCTAGCAGGCTGAATTGGGATAGGGGCTGATCTGTGCATTGGGGACGTTCTTGTCTCTGTTCTTGTGCTGTGTGTTATGGAAGTACAGCGAAATTGCGAAATCAGACTTAATAAAGAACAGTTTGTTAGCTGCGTATTTAACCTCATTTGTGCTTACCCCAGTGATACATATTGAAATCTGATTTGGTTCTTACACATGATTTTGCAATTATATATTTACGAGGTGTGAATTCATAATGATAAATTCGGCATTCGGTTAAATATAAATGCTTGCAGATTGTTAATTTGAACAGATGCGGGGAAAATAATGCATAAACTCTGTATGTTTACATTTGCATTTACATTGCTGTACTAAAACTGCATGTGCTGCACTTCAGTCATTTATGTGATTACCCATGAAACACCCATAAATTGCCTGCAATACACACACACACCCATACAGACACACACGCACACCCATATAGACACACATGCATGCGCACACACACACACACACCCATACAAACACACACGCACACCCATATAGACACACATGCACGCGCGCACACACACACACCCATACAGACACACATGCACCCACACACACACACACACACACACACGCACGCACACACACACACCCATACAGACACACATGCATGCATGCACGCACACACACACACACACACACACCCATACAGACACACATGAAGGCACACACACACACACCCATACAAACCATTACCTGCAGGCCAGTTCACGGGGATTCAGCTATTTTCCCTAAAAAGGTTTGGACTAAATCTAAACTTTTGTGACCCACTAATCACACTGTGCAAAATTGTATTTAATAGCGTTTTCTTTTTATGAGTAGAAGAAATCTGATACTCTTTTAAAAGAAAAGAAAACTCTTTCAAATACAATTTTGCAATGCAATTAGCGGGTTGTAAAAATTTTGATTTGGTCTTAGCCTATGTGTCAAATACATTTTTTTATAAAAATAAAGTTTTCTGATACCATTCGTAGTGAAGAGAAAGGTTTATCATAGTAACTACTGGGGGAGTCTGAGTATATGTTGAGACCAGTAAATCAGGGGTCAGGAGTTTGCAGATGCAGGAGTGTTCAACTGAGGTTAAATTGAATGTTTTCCCATCAGTCATTTTAAGGCCGACATAACAAGAAACAGCGCAGAAAAATGTATCTGCTTAAACCCTTTGCATTTATTATCCCATGCTTAGTGCACTAATGAATGGATGAATAATAAACACAGCCATGTCATTTTATATAATGAGATGTAGAAATGTACTTAATAAATGCACAACATTTTCAAATTTCCTTTTAATTAATGATCATCTAGCCACTTCTAGAGATCACAGTAATTACCTAGCCCAACTCACGCACGCCTCACTTGGGTGATTGTGACTTTCTTCACTTTAAAGCTGCATTGCTGTAAATTTGACACAAATGGTAAGCAGCATGTGCGGCTCGCGGTTTTTGCTACAAATGGTAAGCAGCATGTGCGGCTCACATTTTTTGCCACAAATGGTAAGCAGCATGTGCGGCTCATGTTTTTTGCTACAAATGGTAAGCAGCATGTGCGGCTCACATTTTTTGCTACAAATGGTAAGCAGCATGTGCGGCTCACATTTTTTGCCACAAATGGTAAGCAGCATGTGCGGCTCATG
>JAOYSI010010704.1:0-10242 GCA_025775065.1 Hiodon alosoides
GGTAAAGGCTCTCTCCAGAGTGGCTCAGTGGGTAAAGGCTCTCTCCAGAGTGGCTCAGTGGGTAAAGGCTCTCTCCTGAGTGGCTCAGTGGGTAAAGGCGCTCTCCTCCCGAGTGGCTCAGTGGGTAAAGGGGGTGGATAACAGCAGTGGAACCAGCAGAGGTTTCATATCTAACAACTAAGGCCACTTAGAATCTCACAGCCCAGCAGAGTGTGTGGCTATGTGTGTGTGTGTGTGTGCATAAAGGAGTATAAAGGCTGACAGCCGGGTATGACACCGTCAGAGCAGAAATGATCAGTCGGTTTACAATCTGTTTGCTCATGTAGAGCAAACAGAGTGTGTGTGGCATCCAGTGGGCTTCCTGACAGCCAGGGATGCGCTCAGGAACCCAGAGGAACACAGCTTTGCGGTGATTATTTAAGCCAGTTAACAGACGGACACACCCAACTGGAGCGTCGCTTTCTTTTCTCAAATGTAAGAAAAGGGCGTTTAAATTTAAAGAAAAAATCCTGGCGTGTAACAGACTGGGGGACTGCAGGGGGATCTGAGACACAATAAGCTCCAAATTCCAAACCACAAACCCTTAGTTACCCCAGAGAGGACCCACAGCGAGGTCACCATTGGCTCTGTCAGAGGACGGGCTGGGACCCTCGCTTTCCCCCATCTATTAATGAGTCTAATTCAAACAGAGAAGATTTCCAAATCCAAAAATGGCTTTATGGGAATGACAAGAGCTTGTATTTCCAAGCCCTTTGGTATGCGGGCAGAAAGAACACGTTTATAGTATAAGTGTTGTTATATTTCAGCAGCAGAAACATGGCTACCAGCTGAGGTTGTGACGAGGGGTTCAGAGTAGAGACGACGGGGGAAACCAGAGTCTACATTGGTTTTTCCATCATCTGTGACCAGCTCTGAACATGACAAGAACCCTCTCAACACACAGCCTACGTCCCCAACACTGCTTATACTGGGGACTCAAGTGCCATCTTTGTGCTTTCTGTTTAAAATATGATTTATTACTTAGAGGGGTCCCAGTTATCTTCTCCATGTACCAGAAGTTGGGATCATTTTATTTAGGACTTGAGCGGTCGGTGCAGGTGGTCAGCGCGGGTGGTCAGTATAGGCGGTCAGTATGGGCGGTCAGTGCAGGCGTTCATTATGGGCGGTCAGTGCAGGCAGACAGTGCAGACGGTCAGTTCTGGCGGTCAGTGCAGGCGGTCAGTATGGGAGGTTAGTGCAGGTGGTCAGTACTTGGCTAAAATAATTTTAAATGAGCAGGGTTTCAAGCTGTTCTTCTTAATAGAAAAGCGGCACTAGATTAGTTTTATTGTAGCGTATAGTTCTAATTTACAGAGACGTGGACATCGCTCCTGCCAATAGGTGGCAGCAAAACGCTGGTATTCAATGCGGATGTAATTAGCTAGCGGTAACAAGGGGAGCAGCCATCTCTGCAGTGTTATGAATCAGACAGACAAAGACAGACGAATAGTTTTTACAGATTTCCCTATATTTTAGAATAGATTTATGTGGAGGATTTAGTCTTCAAAAGTAAAAAAAAAAAAAAAAGTGTTTAAAGCAATCGGTCACAGTTAATCGTTTAATAATTTAATTATTGATTGATTTATGAGTTTTTGTTTTATTGACATTTGATACATTTTAGGTTCTGTTTATTTTTGCCTCGGCAGATGAAACCTTTCTTTGTGGAAGATGGCAGACGGATCGACGTCTCGTAGGGAAATCTCAGTCGGAAAGCGTTAACGTACCTAGAAAGAGGCAGGGCAGAGGATAGTAGGCTTATAACTCGCATGAAACTGATCAGAAACCGAAACAGACTGTGAATATGGCAGATCTCATCCTAATGTATCATAGTTAAAAAATTACTATCGGGGGTTTAAATTCAATTGTTTGCCCTCCTCACGATATGTCTTATTAAATGTGTTTAATTTAGAGCCAATGAAAGCCGCCTCAATTTAATTTGATGAGAATTATTCTGAATTTAAACATCGGTCTGAGCTGATTTGTGAAAAGTAAACACTCTGTTTATCTCGCTTGTGATTTTAAGATTTCTGTGTAATACAAAAGAAACCACAGCCAAGCAGAAAATATTTTACCTTAAACTTTGTTTAACTAAAATGTGCCTACATGAATATGATTCTTAAATATATATATATATATAATTATATGTAGGTTCATTTGAAAACCAGCGCGTGACCACAGTGATTTGGTTAGCTGAAAATCTTTCAGTTTGTTTTAGCTCCAGGTTTTATTCCATAATAACGGTAGCTAACTGTTTTTATTATTTATTTTTATATTTAACTACTCCAATAATGCTCCATTTCCAGTATCAAATCATTAGAATAATTTTAGTCTGCACAATTAAATTACTAAAATATTTTATTTGCATTGATCATTTATTATTATTGTTGTTGTTATGGTTATTGTATATATTTTTATTAAGCTGCGATAGTAATAATTATGGTAAAAAGGATTTCTTTGGAAAAAGAAAGTTATTATTTTTTAGAATGAAATAGTCTCAAATTCCGTTTGCAAATACAAATATTTATCAGCAGAATTTTACTACCGGTAAGACTTGAAGGGCGTAATATTTCACATTTAAAAAGGGTTAAGATTGTTCAAGATCATCAAAACATCAACTATTCCCCTTCGGGTTTTCTGTAAATCATGATTGAGGTGTTATAGCATAAGGTAGCCCTACATCGTCTGCTATACGGACAAAGCATGTATTGGCCGAAAAAAAATAAAGAATATATTATATTTTTAAAAGAAACTAAGTGTATATTGTCTTTTTGTCAGCATATGTTTTATTCATCTAGTAATTTTTTTCACCCTGTAAAGTATTTAGTTTCAGACGGTGTAGAAATAATTTGGACAATAATTCGTTTTCTTTATACTTTCGGTAGACATTGATTCAGTTTAGACCCCCCTGACATTTAGCACCTAAATTGTAAAGCAATAACGAGTCAAAATCGATTTGACAATTTCGCCCCATCGATTCTTCTCATTTGGAAAAGGCGAAACCGCGGATGATGGACGTTTGGCCGTCCCTTCGTCTCAACGGCAAACATGGAGAACGTCTGTATTTTCCAGCCCGACCAGACAAAAACATTCCTTTCTCTTCCACGCCGTGTGTTCTTTGCATTGCGTTTCGCGTGCAAACAGTATTTACTGGGCCCCCGTCACCACGCAATTGTGACGGGAATATGCGAATAGGCTACGTGACGCGGGGGTTCATTATTGGATCGTCAACCGAGGTTCAGATCACAATTTTTATATTTTTGTAAAATTATATTTCTTGGAAAATGAAGCATTAATTAATTTACTTTATTAGAAACTCAAAGTGATACGTTTTGTTTAGTATTTATATTAGAATCATACATCGAAAAAACAGAACAATAGAAAATCCCTTGTGTTGAAATAAAAAAAAATATTTTCTATTACTATTTTGCTGTTTCTAAATTAAGGCTACAATATTATAAAGGTTGAGGTTTCTACATTAACAATTATAACATTTAATTTATAAACACAAACACGAGTTCAAAAAGTGTTGCAGTTACGTGTTGTTGATTTTAGTGTGTATGCCTACTTTAAAAACATTTTAATAAAAAAACCATTATGCTTAAATTTTTTAAATCTAATTTTACTATATCCTGATTTAAAAAAAATAAAATATCTTGTTGGAATCGGCCGGAAAGTAAACGGTTCCACCATTTACATTTTAATTGTTTTTCTTTTACCTACTGTAAACTACTGCTTGTTTTCCCCGAATATAAACAAAATTAATTGCATTTACCTGGTTAGGTAATTACTCCTAATTTTGTGTTCCAATAAGGAGCAGGTGTGTCTGTTTCTCCGTTTCTTTAACTTTCTGATTTTGCTGTGGACGAAAACCGTAGTTTCTACACAAAAACAGAAGGTCGTAAGCGCGAAAGAGCTGGTTCGTTAGTGTCGGTTTGAAATTTTCGTTCAGATGATGCGTAAGGCCTTTTGTTAACCGTGATTCACCCAGTGAATACTTGACGTGGCGCCTCTACGATAACAGGTAGGAAGAATGCTATCATGCCCTTGGTTGTTTGTTTAGGGGTGACTATATGTACCAGCTTATTGTTCCTTCAATGACAATTATATGTATCTCGTCATACCCAAAACACGCAGTCACGGACAATGAGCGGAGAAATCAGCTGAACAAACGCGGGGATTTTGATAAGGTGCACTAGGGAAAAACATTTTGAAAACGGTAATTTATAACAGGTTATTTGCACGCTGAACTATAAATAACTGTAATTTAGCGATGCCATTATTGTGTGCCAATAATGTTTTTTTATTTTTACAACCAGTATGGCGAAAATACAAATTGCTGAGGTATACAACTCTTTGCCTCTTTCGGGCGCTGAAAATGACAGTGAATGGAAAAACAAAACACTGCCATCTAGAGATAGGTATGTGGAAGTGCAGTATTTCCGAAGTAAACTTGCTTTAGCAATCTGCGTTTCAGCCAAGAAGCCAGCGTACCGCCTGTTCTTCGGATGAAGGATCATTTAGCTGTATAGTTGTTATAATAATCTGCGTAATTTACCCTACGTGTCACCAGATAAGAAGACCTCACTAAAAGACGCTTTTATTCGAGAGCAGGCCAGGCCAGTGGAGGCCACGGTTTCGCCTTCACTGATAAACGCGAAAGGGTCTCTTCTCACATACTGAGGGTGGATCTGGTCTGACACTATCTGGTCAGAGTTGACCCTATGTGGTTACCGCCACAACGCTTAGTGATTTTTTTTTTTTTTTGACGCACCTCCTTGGCAGTCTCCTTTTGGTGCTGGTGTCAGTAACCAGTGAGCCATTTTGTGGATAGCACATTTATTTATACTGCATACTTTGAACCCGAGAGATTGGACCTCAGTGTTGCAATGGATGGCACAGGACATCTGGTTGGATTTAATATTTACCAATGAGACGATTCACGCAAGAGGGGTTTGTTTAGTTTATAGGGGGTCCAGGGGCGTTCGGTTCAACCATTCCGTTTATACATTTATACAGTCTTTTATAAATGAGTAAATGTTAAGTGAAATCATCAAATCAAAGAGATCTGTGGATTTGGAAATTGGAAACCAGTTGCATTAGCTTTAGCAGATACCTGTAGTCAGGAGCCTTTTTCCATTAAGCAATTAAACCCAATGTGCCTTTTTTTTTGGGTTTGAATGTGCAAATTTCAGCCAACAGATGCAATCATTATGAAATCATCATTATCGTCATTATCGCTGTCTTTGGTTCTGTCTTTGGTCTTGTAAACAATTAGTCGGAGATTTAAATCCCAGTTTACTCCTGTTGTTTGGAGTAGAGGGGTTGGGTTAGGGTTTCATCGGTTATTATCGCTCAGAAACAGGTGGAGTGGTACATGTTGACCAGACGGTTCAGAAACACATGCCCATTAGTTTTAGTGTGTGTACAGAGGTGGTGTAAAACAGGGTCGTAGCCATGATTTATTTTCAGGGCTGGTTGTGAGGGCCATGCTTCTCATTTTTTGCTTTCAGTGGTTGTCTCTGCTCACGTTGGGGGGGAACTGAACTTGAAATCCACCCCCGGGTAAGTCCCTCATGGGACTTCAGCTTTAACCAGCCGTGGTTCACAGAGAGGTGGCCCAGGCAGTCCTCTTACCGGGCCTATTTAAGGATAAACCCCAATGCCATCCCAGAGGATAATGGCTGTCCCTGCCAGGCCTGTGCCGGATCAGATATGATTATCACCCGCTGTGACCTCAGCCAAATGTTGGGTCTTCATGCTGATTGGCGAGTTTTGCATGAACTTGTGTAAAAGAGGATGGACAGAGGCGTAAACAAAACAGTAGGAGGGTCACCTCTGAAGGGAGACTGGTGGACTGGCTGCTCCTACGTACACCTGGGACATTAGCAACACCCTTCTGATCCAAATTAAACCTCCGGGGGTTTTTTTTTGGTGCCCCCCAGTCATATGTCTGCTAGTGAAGATCCAAGTTGTGTGATCACAGTTCCCCCAGGTGGTAGGATTTGTTTCACTCACATGAACGCAAGTTTTTGTCGTTGCCCCTGCTAACAATTATTCCATTGTGTATCTGGGTTAAAGGATTCTGCAACAGGGAGAGAGATGCCTGCGAGGCTCTTTCAGGATTAAAAGCTTGCAGTGCGTGGGTAGATGCAGTGATTTCGACCGTGTCCTGCACTGGAGCAGACCCACAGTGGCCACATAACACGTTGGAGAGAGAGCACTTAGCACACCCGTCTGCTCAGGTTTAAAGGGATGAGGGCCAGGATTAGCCACACCGTTTACCCCTCCTGTTTTTCGCCAACTCGTGGGCAGGCCTGATTGAGTGTAGCCTTTGCCATGTTCCCATGCAGGCCGCTGGCATTGACAGGCTTCCGTAGACCCTGGAGCTGGAGCACGTCGCCAGAGGAGCGCCATCTGGGGGGCGGGGAGTGGAACTTTTCAGAAAATGTTATATTATGGTATGCGTGCCACAGAGGAGAAAGAGCAGCATCACCTCCATGGGATTACATATTCATCAAAGGTATATAAAAGGTTTTCTCAGCTGTATTAAAATAACTGTAAGCTGTGAATAATATTTTCTTCCTCGTGATCACACCTGCCACAGTCTCAGCAGGGGTGACAAAATTCCTGGGAAATGGCCATGCTTTCAATCAAATTACCACTGCAGAGGCTGCACACTGCAGAGGCTGCACACTGCAGGGGCTGCACACTGCAGGGGCTGCACACTGCAGGGGCTGCACACTGCAGGGGTTTAGTTCCAACTGAAGTTGAGGCACGTCCCTCCCAGTAGCAATGCCTGTATATAGGGTTAGGATAAGGGTTATGGTAGGGTTAAGGGTTATGGTAGGGTTAGGTTTAGCGTAGGGGTTAGATTTATGGTAGGGTAAGGGTAGGGTTAAGGGTTATGGTAGGGTTAGGTTTAGGGTATGGGTTAGGGTTAGGGTAGGGGTTAGATTTATGGTAGGGTAAGGGTAAGGGTTGGATTTAGGGTTAGGGTAGGGTTAAGGGTTATGGTAGGGTTAAGGGTTATGGTAGGGTTAGGTTTAGCGTAGGGGTTAGGGTTAGGGTATGGGTTAGATTTATCGTAGGGTAAGGGTTGGATTTAGGGTTATGGTAGGGTTAAGGGTTATGGTAGGGTAAGGGTAAGGGTTGGATTTAGGGTTAGGGTTAAGGGTTAGATTTATGGTAGGATAAGGGTTGGATTTAGGGTTAGGGTATGGGTTAGGGTAAGGATTAGGTTTATGGTTGGGGTAGGGTTAGGCACACGTCCCTCCCGGCAGCACTGCCCTGCTAGGTTAAGCCTAGCGTTAACAATGGTTACATGGGGAGCACAGACTCGGGCAATGCTATAACACATTCGGATTCAATCATTTTGAGAACAAAAAGGGGAGCAGGCCCGGTACCTCTCAGGTATTTTTTTGGGATGTTCCAATATCTGAATATCCTGTCTGCAATCTAACAGCGACACCTGGTGTTATTTTTTTTAACGAAAATATTACGTAGTTGACGCTCTTATGGAGTTAATTTTCAGGCTAGAGCTGAACGCTTCCTTAAATACTTCCTTAAAACCATAAAAAGCTCAAGATGTGAACCGGTTCGCCATACTGTTAATGCTTTTAATACGATTTCAAATCACACATCATAATGTTATTATTAACTTTTTAAACAATGCGAAAAATAAATCACTGGTTCAGTGTGGAATATTAATGTAGCCTATATTGTTTTAACTATATTAAAAATGATTATTAAAAAACCGCTAATTTCGGGGGTATTCGCTATAAAACTGCTCACCGACATAGAGGCAAAGCCCGCGGTCCACCCGAAACCAGTGAAGTATCAAACCCGCAGTCTCTAGGGGCAACGGAGGAAACCCTGCCCCACTGTTTCGCACTACTGGGAATACTGAAATAAATGGCGGGAAATACCAAATCGGAGACAATGAAGAAAATAATAATAATAATAATAAAAATATGTCAAATAACACGAAATTTCAACTATCCCGACAGTTTTAATGGCTACGTGCTCCGTGGTGGGGTCCATGTGATAACTGCAGACCGTCTAATGCTTTGACGGGCGTCGTTTTGGATTTTAGCGCTGACACGTCATTTTTAAAATCCCTCAACTTAATCCTAAAATTTAAAAATGCAATGGTGGTTTAGTTGCACAAAACATTGTGAATAATTATAGCATAATTACATAAGTATATGGTTCATACTATATAAAGTGCGAGGTTGTTCCCTTGATGCGAAATGATGATGACGCCCTCTTAAAATGCCTCCGCCAAAAAAAATTAAGAACTGGCAATGAAAAATGGTAATTCCGGATTTTATTCCAGCAACAAAATGACTGCTACTCCCTCCCACAGCACCCAGTACACACCCAAGCCATTCCGCCGTTCTCTAGGACGATTCCCTCGCTCTGTTCACCAAAGACCCTCGAGGAAGGAGAACAACAACTAGAGGTTTTTATTTACTTCGTTGTCTGGACAAGAAAGAACTTGTAGAAATGATCATTTGTGATTTTATAAGCAATGCTTTCCAACAACTGGTTGTAAGGGATAAATAACGTACCCAATTCTCTAAATGTATTACTATATTTTATTAGAAGGGCCGTGCGAATGACTTTTGGTTTGTTTAATGTAGGCCTTGTAAACCACGTGTCTCTTTAGAGCAATTGATATGTGGCGTCTGGCTCCGAAACGAATGAGTTCCCCTCAAGACTAGCCCATTTAATGGTCGGCAAAAATACATGCCTACATTTTTCTTAGCTTCATTTATTGATATTTTTATTTGGAGGAAAGAGATTTCAGATACAGAAGATGGCCGCATCCACTCAATGAAGTATGTTCTTTTCCATGTATTTATTTTAAAACGCCGCCGCTTTCAATCAATTAACGGACAAAAATACGTATTTTCAGTTAGGCCAGTTCGCACAAATATAATAATAACTTGAATGACAGAAACAATACTAAGCAACAAAATGCACACTGTAATGGTAAACTGCCCCTTTTATTCGTCTATTGGTACGGTCCCACTATTCCATTCATAAAACGCGTCCGGCTACAAGTGATTCATGCTTATTCACGAACACCCGGGAATGTTGAGCCTTTAGCTGGAATCGCCATCTGCCTCTCAGGCCCACCTGCGCCTCAGACGGACGTCCCATTCGCGGCGAAGGAGAACAAACCAGCGAGCCGGTGGATGAGAACGACGGAGAATTTGTCTGGTATTCGCTCGTCCACGACGAGGAAAACTCATCACGCGGAAAGACCTCAGTCTAACACGGGTCACACACGCCAGTAGAATCCTTTTACGCCATGTAACTGCTACCTTTCAGCGGTAGAAGGGGCAACGACATTGATGAATTGATTTGAATTGATGTGTGCTATCATTTTTTTAAAAGTTAGAATATTTTTTTTACTTTTCAATCTGGATACAAAATAGTAATGACTTCATATGTTTATAGAACTGAAGAATGAAAATATGGTGTTAACTGTTTCAGCATTTATTTCGTATTTCCTCTTAGTGTATTTGTTTAGGAGGAGAATGTGACTTAGAACTTCTCAGTAACTGCTGGAGTCACTGATACGCCAAATGTTCCTCTATTTATTCACAATACTGGCAGAATTCTCTCTAAATTCTACCCTTAACAAGAAGAAATTGCATTTTAAAGCGTTCCTAATATCAAAAGGTATAATTCCCACTGCAAAGTTGGTTCTCGGTTGTTACACTGAAAGGTCTTTCCCCGTGACCCTCACTGGTGAGGCTTTGTAGAGTTCAGGAGATAAAACCTGACCGGCAGCCAAGCCCAGCCATCCTCTGAGCTGCAGTAAAACCCTTATGGAAGGCTTGGTCAGTGTAGCACATGTGACCCCACATTACTCTGAGCTGTCCTTTAACAGAAAAAACACACAAAAATCTCTCAGCAACCATTATGTTAGACACGTCGATTAACCTTGTTAGAGAGGAACCAATTGACTAGTAGACAGAGCGTTTGTTTGTGTGTGTGTGTGTGCGTGTGTGTTTGTGTGTGTGTGTGTGTGTTTGTGTGTGTGTGTCAGTGTGTGTGTGTGTTTGTGTGTCTGTGTGTGTGTGTGTCAGTGTGGGTGAGTGTGTGTGTGTGTGTGTGTGTGTGTGTGTGTGTGTGTGTGTGTGTGTGAGAATATTTGTTTTTTATAAGAGGTTTTTTTTGTGTGTCTCTAAT
>JAOYSI010010705.1:0-10241 GCA_025775065.1 Hiodon alosoides
GGTGGTGGTGGTGGGGGGGGGGGTATTAATTAGGTCTTGAATTGAAACAAATTAGGGGCATGACAGCATCTACCAGGAGCTCTGTGATTGGATATAGCTAGAGAAACATATTGCCCAATTATACGGTTCAAATATACCATAGCATATATATAAAATGGATGAGACTATTGGTGATTACAAAAAAGAAAATAAAACTATTTGTCATGACAAAACCGAGAGCACAGCGTATTACAAGTGTAGCCGTTTGATTTCCACACGTTGTCCGTTCTAATCCCATCCCTGCATTGTCCAAGGGCTCTCTGTTTCTTCCGTGGTGTAGGAGTAAGATTTTAGTTTGAAGTTGGGGCTCCACGTCTTTTTTGCCGGTAAAAGGTTTCTACTCGTGAAGGTCAGTCTTTTGACGCATGATTGTATAAGCTATAAAAGGTAATTGTTTTTTGGCCACAACAGCAGCCATGACACTGCCCAGAAAAGCCATAGGGAGTCGCAGAGGCTAAAACAGCATCGCTGTGTTGAGATTCTGGAGTGTCCAGGTGGGCTGCGATAATCTACAGAAATGCATTGCTGTAGGGATGCTGTTTCACTGCAAGGCAGACCCACCTCGCCCCGTGCAGAGCTCTGGGTCATGTCTGCATTGGTAGTATTTGTTACCTTAATAAGTTCAATTTAACAGGTTTTCTTATCCCGAGCAAAGCATTTTGCAATTTGTGAGCCTTTTTATAAAACAGGATTGATAACGAAATTTTGGTTAAATGACGGGCATAGGTCTGCAAGATTCTAGGTTTTGAATCCACCCACCACCTGTTGCCCCGTAGCTTTTCACGGTCTATATCCATTTAGTGAGGTAACGAGCGTGTGGAAATGAAGTCATGCCACACTCTTAGCATGGGTCCCAGGGGAAACGAGGTCAGGGACACAGCTCTGCACACCCCTAGCAACACAGGTGTAATGCCTGGGTATAGAGAACAGCTTCTTTCCCTCAAATGTGCCACTGTGAGAACGCCAGGGCAAGGGAAACTTTAACCAGAGTTTGTCTGCATCCTGTTTTCCAGTTAGAACCGGACGAACCCATTTTGGTCCCTAATTCGTTTCACTGTGGGATTTCAACCAGCATGAAAAAAGTTGATTACAGTTTTTGGCCTGTTATGTGCATTATGAACCATGTGTTTGGAGAGTTTGCGCCCCCCTCCCCCTTTCTAGCGGCCAGTTTCACTCTAGATGTGTCACGGGGTCTTGCTTGTCTAAAAAGGCTCTGATATTTTTGTGCGGGGGCAGTGACCGCCCGGAAATAGAGGGGTCGGCCCGATACTATGAATGGGCTCTGCTAAACTGGAGCCACAGGTTAAATTATCTGGATGTTTAACTGTCCCAGGCCTCTTACTGACGCAGCCAGTTTGAGAGAGGGCAGAATTCTCTTAACGGGCCTGAATTGCATGTTTCAGGGAGCTGTACTTTGGCGCCCATAGGGAGTCATAATAACTGAGTCACAGTTATTGAGTCATAACCAGTACAGCTGACCTCACGATGAGGAGATGCCCTGTCTGCTCCAGGCTCAATGGCCAATAAACCCAACCTGCAGGCGAACCAATTTCTATCACGGTGATCCTTCTGTCTTTCACGATTCTCACTCCAGCTGTTCATTCAGAAAACATCTTCAAAACTTAGCTACCAGAAACATAACGCTGAAACAGAGGGCATAAGTTTTCTTAGCCTATGAGATAATGTAAACAGGGTCAAGGTAGGTTAATACTGCAGAGGAAAACCAGGTTAAACCGGCCCTTAAATCCGCATTGAACTTCCCAGAGGGGATATTCAGCAAATGAGATTCAGCCACGAGACGAGCTGCACCTTAATAGATTTCCCACTAGCGTTTTGGGAACTTCTGAACAGATCTCAGCATCTTGTTTCTGCAGGGCCGAAGAGGACCAATACAGGGACGGAGCCACAGACAAGAGTAACAATTAGCCAGTCGGGCTAAAGACCTAAAGACCTTTAGCCTTATGAATGAATCATTCTCTTGTCTTCGACTCTAGGGAGTGACAACACTGTCAGTAGTGAGCTCATTCACAGCGAGCCCCGCTACTCACAGTCCGGCTTTGAAGCGTAGGTGCGTGCCTTTCCAGTAAATGAACTCTACTTAAAAGTGGCACTCCACAGAGAGATCAATATTGGATTTACCATGCTAATGCGGACCGATGCCAGAGCTGGGTTACACGCGCGGTTTAGAGAGAGAGAGTCTGTGCAAACGCAGATGCTGAAACAAGGGAAAGTGGCCTCGATTCCAAAAACCACCACAGGCAAGAGGATCACGTGGGACCCCAGAGCGCCCCCATTTAATGGATCCCTTTAAGGGGACCCCTTGCTCAGGTTCCCTTCTGCCGTTTTGAACTTGTGACCTCCCTGTTAGAGGTTACTTAGTTGCTAGACAGCCCCAGGTGGGACAGGCGGAGTGTGTAGAGGAGCGACTGAGATCAGTGTCAGTTAAAAAACCTCAGGTCTCCCGCAGTTGAACGTGCACTTCTAGGTTAACTCATAGCACCTCAAAGCCTTTGACTCATAAAAACCCAAAAGATTGACTTAGTCACTGCTCCTGGAAAGCATCACATTTTAGCTGTGCTAGACCGGGTCTTTCAATGTTCTGGATGCTTTTTGGATTTGAAATCTTCAAGTGGAGTACTGGCCATAAATCCACCTGCCATCTTTTCTGAAAGGAATATCGGTCATGCATTTATTCTGACTAACAATAACAAAAACAAAAAACAAAAAAAGGAATAATTTGTCTTTAAAAAACAGCTGATCGTCTTGCTGAATGTGACTCATTCTGCAAAATAAACCCAAAGGCGGGGCCCAGTTTAATCCGCTGGTGAAGCTGTCACTGCACATGCTGTGACAACATTGACACTTGACAACAAGATCTACATCTCATTTTAGTTGGTGCCATCCCAGAATAGCCTGCCTCTGACTGTAACAGGAAGTACAAACTCTTCCCCTGACGCGCCTTGGACTTACACATTCACACACGCAGGCACCGAAATCGCCCTTAGATTCCCTCAAATTTAGAGCATTTCCAACGCCACTGACCCAAAGGTTTTGGCTGTAAATGAGAAACACAGAAACAAAACGGGATACGCTTCTCGTTCACCATGATTTAACCCCTGCATTTCAAAATAGCTGTTTCCTGCTCTCGGTACGTCTAGTCCGTCGACAAAAGATCTCTGGGTGGTTTTGGCGGGAATCCAGGGGCTGGGGCTGTTCAGCTCGCCATTGTGTTTGACAGCAAACAGAGGTGTGCCCAGGAGACCCACGGACCCGTCACAATGAGAGACACCTCGCGCTGCCTTTTGGCTCTGATTAAACACAGCTGAAGTGAGGACGGTGAGAAACCTGACCGGGCTATTTTCGTACCTGGACGCGTAACTCAAAGCTCTGCATTTTGGAGTATAAATAGGTTTTTACCCTGGCAGTGTCTGTTTACGTTTGCCTGTTGACCGCTTGGCTTGCGGATATGGAATCATCTCCTCATGCAGAAACTGCACTAAATCATTGTTTCAACAATGCAGTGGTCTGACTATTAGTGGTTTTTAGCGATCGCTGCTTACTGATGCGTGACATTCTTGCGTTTTACATTGATCACCAGAATATGGCGGGACATACAGCAAGCGTGTCATCACACGGTGCTGTGAATGAATGCAGAAAAACTAGCATCTTAGCTAATGCTAATATCCAAAATAAAACCTGCAAGGTTATGGGACCATTAGGTGTTGGCTGGGATGCAAAAGTAGATACTGTTGACTCATTGTGAGAGTGCATGAGCTTGTCTACTGCATGCACTGAGATTTTTGGTGAGTAACATTACGTTGGTTCAGTGTTGGTTGTACTGGATACCCCATAGTCATTCAGCAGTATAAATGTATTATTGGTTAGGATTAGGATATCAAGTCTGAATTTCTCATGCTAACTTCACAGTCTCTGTTGTGTGAGGCCTGTGAAGCCTCTCATGCTAACTTCACAGTTTCTGTTGTGTGAGGCCTGTGAATCCTGTCATGCTAACTTTGCACGTCTCTGTTGTGTGAGGCCTGTGAATCCTCTCATGCTAACTTCACAGTCTCTGTTGTGTGAGGCCTGTGAATCCTGTCATTCTAACTTCACACTCTCTGTTGTGTGAGGCCTGTGAATCCTGTCATGCCAACTTCACAGTCTCTGTTGTGTGAGGCCTCTGAAGCCTCTCATGCTAACTTCGCATGTCTCTGTTGTGTGAGGGCTGTGAAGCCTCTCATGCTAACTTCACAGTCTCTGTTGTGTGAGGCCTGTGAATCCTCTTATGCTAACTTCGCACATCTCTGTTGTGTGAGGGCTGTGAAGCCTCTCATGCTAACTTCACAGTCTCTGTTGTGTGAGGCCTGTGAATCCTCTCATGCTAACTTCACAGTCTCTGTTGTGTGAGGCCTGTGAATCCTCTTATGCTAACTTCGCACGTCTCTGTTGTGTGAGGCCTGTGAAGCCTCTCATGCTAACTTCACAGTCTCTTTTGTGTGAGGCCTGTGAAGTCTCTCATGCTAACTTCACAGTCTCTTTTGTGTGAGGCCTGTGAAGCCTCTCATGCTAACTTCACAGTCTCTGTTGTGTGAGGCCTGTGAATCCTCACAGGCTAACTTCACAGTCTCTGTTGTGTGAGGGCTGTGAAGCCTCTCAGGCTAACTTCGCAGTCTCTGTTGTGTGAGGCCTGTGAATTCTCTCATGCTAACTTCACAGTCTCTGTTGTGTGAGGCCTGTGAAGCCTCTCATGCTAACGTCACAGTCTCTGTTGTGTGAGGCCTGTGAATCCTCTCATGCTAACTTCGCAGTCTCTGTTGTGTGAGGCCTGTGAAGCCTCTCAGGCTAACTTCGCACGTCTCTGTTGCATGGCTTCTTCTCATGCCAGCTTGGGGAAAGCCCCTCAAAGCCCCAGTGTTCTGCAGAGGCTGGGCAGTAAGCCGTGAGAAGCGAAAGCCAGAGTGCTGATATCATTCCTGGTGGCTTGCCTGCTGTTGTCGTCTCACTCGTGTTGCTCAGTGGTTTATTGCGTTTCGTTTGAAAGCCTTCTGCTTCTGAATTCCCCGTGCATTCAACCTGAATTGCTTCAGTGAACATCCAGCGGTCTAAACGGGGGACCACGGACATCGTAAGCGATGCAAGCCGCGTTCGATAAAAGCTTCTGTAAAGCAACTCAATTTAACTGAGCAATCCGCTTTTCTGCTCCTGCGTGGGTTTTATTGCTTATTTGGTTGTCTGAGATGGGCTTGGGTGTCGAAATATTGCCATACACTCTCTTATATTTATCTATAAAAACTGAACTGACCTGCTCACCTCAGTGGTTTCCCTCAGACACACCCCTTTTAATAACCATTCCTACTGTGCTCCGTGACACGCGTGTTAAAAAGGCGTAACACCCTTCTGCTTTGTGACAACTGCTACAAAAATTTGACCACTACCGCATACCGTTTGCTATGCGGTGCTTTGGGTGATTATCAAGGATTATATAAAGGTTGGTTAAAAAAACGGTTGGATGCTAAGTCCGTTTTGTAGGCGTTGTAACACATTGTGGAGCACCAGTGTGTGTGTGTGTCTGAGTTACCAGATGGGCAATTGGAAGCAACAACTCAAAGCAACAAGGCTTTCGACAAACATATCGCCTTGGAAATTAGAATTTCTACAGTACGTGTATGGATTATAAAGTTGGCAACCAGTTTGTCGGTTTGTCGGTGAGCGATGGATTGAGTGGATCACAGTGCACTGCTCACGTGGATGATTTCTTTCAGCCGGAATAAATCTGAGTATGGATCAGAACCAGGACCTCATGAACTCGTGCCTCGACGGCCACGCCCCGCAGTACGGCTCTGGGGAGAGTACGGGCGCCCCGATAGACCAGGACCCCCAGGTGGAGGTGAAGAAGAACGGGGCACCTGGTGCGCACATTGGACCAGGGGACGGCCCCACGAAAGGTCAGTATTCAGCCGCCACTGCATCTTGACCCTCAGGTGATGCTCACGAAATTATTAGAGATTACAATTCTTTGGGTTAGGTTTATTTAATACGACACAAGTTTATAAGCGTTAGTAAGTTTGCACCGGATTCAAGATTCAGTTTCAGATTTGGCCAAATTCTGCAGATTTTTAAGACAGATTTGAATTTGGGTCTACGTTTAATCTTAAGTAATAGATTGGGTATTCAGTTTCGGTGCACCTCCAGGAGTCATCTTGGCTTTGTTGTCCCGTAACATATCAGTAATGGGACGTTTTTTTGTACATCCCTCTCACCAAATCTCCTCAACAAAATCAGAAAAATACTAGACTTGTCATTTTGATGTTGGCGGACCAGTGGGGGTCGCCATGAACCGGGATTAGTGGGCCACACGAGAGGAAGGGGCTGTCAGGTCATCCAAGGACCTCGTTTTGGAGCGAGGAGCAAGCGGTCTCCCCGCAGCCGAGACGGGCAAAAACCGCAGCGACGGCCGTCTTTTTTTCCTTTTATCTCACAGACAGAAAAATAAAAAAAATATTTAAAAACCGACGCAGGGGTCGGACAGCAGCCCCATCCAGACCCCTGTCTGCAGCTGCGCTTTAATCCGGGGATCTGGGTCAGCCCCCCAGAGGGGCTCTCTCCCCCCGCCCCTCCGCCCACGAGGGGCGCCGTCTCCTGATGGAAGCGGAGGAACAGCCTCGCTCTCTGGACCTGCGCCGACAGAACATCAGCCATTTTACGCAAACGCGCCGATTGCCGTTATTACTTATTCATCTGCCGGATGTTCACATCAAGGCCGACTACAGTCAGTGCATATCACAAATGGCAAGCAAGTACATTAAGGCAAAATTGCCTGGAAGAGCATGAACTGGCAATGCCAAAGCAACACTGCACCACACATGACCGTCGCCACACATGACCGTCGCCACACATGACCGTCGCCACACATGACTGTCGCCACACGTCGCCTTGTATGCTGTACATAAGTGGGAAAAGTTGAGCCTATAGCAAGTTAAGAAGGAAGTCTAGACTATAATATTCTCTGTCTAACTTCCACCTTCTATTGAGTCAAACTCTTTTTCATTGACGCACCTCTTTAGAGTTTTTAAGTCCTAGGCTGGTACGGCTCCTCACAGCCACCCAATCAGCAGTGAGTCGACGGTGTAGTCGAGAGTGTAAATTAACTTGACGCTTTCTATGGAGAGGGCAGACAATTTGGCCAGCCTACGAAAGGCTGAAGTGTGTCAGGTGCTGTGACTTCTACTACAACGCTGACAACGGCTTCTTGCACTCCAAAACGGATTTGCTTGAACATCTGTGACCTTCTCGCAGTTATTGCCATGGACGCGTGCTCTGTAGCTGCCATCCAGATGCTGCAGGGATGTCCTGACGGGGGCGGACACCCCCAAAAAGCTGTGGTTGTCTGATGTTTGTCGGTAACGCTCAGACCTCTCTCTGACACCCGCCCCTTTATGCCTTGCCCCTTGCCTAGCACTCTCCAGGCTACAGTCTTCTCTTGTGCGTTGCCTAGCGCTCCCCAGTGCACATTCTACTATAGTGCATTGTCACGCACTCCCCAGTGCACATTCTACTATAGTGCATTGTCAAGCACTCCCCAGTACACACTGTACTCTAGTGCAATGCCTAGCACTCCCCAGTGCACATTCTACTGTAGTGCATTGTCAAGCACTCCCCAGTACACATTCTTCTCTTGTGAGTTGCCTAGCACCCCCAAGTCTACAGCCTTCTCTAGTGAGTTGCCTAGCACCCGCAAGTCTACAGCCTTCTAAAGTGCGTTGCCTAGCACCCCCAAGTTTACAGCCTTCTCTAGTGCGTTGCCTAGCTCTCCCCAGTCTACAGCCTTCTCTAGTGCGTTGCCTAGCGCTCCCCAGTCCACGGCCTTCTCTAGTTCGTTGCCTAGCGCTCCCCAGTCCACGGCCTTCTCTAGTTCGTTGCCTAGCAATCCCAAATCTGCAGCCTTCTCTAGTGCGCTCGTTCTCCCCCTTCGCTCCTTCCCAGCCTCCCCACGCAGGCACAAAGAAAGCCCCCATCCTACTGAATGGTCGCTGTACTTTCCGGGCTGCAGACAGTAAGTATATCACACATTGTAATAGACAGACACGAGTGGTGCTCGTGATCAGATTGATAGTTTAGCTAGTCCCCTAGCTGTGTCCCAGGGTTGAGGGAGTGTGTCAAAGCCACTGGTGACCTCATGGAAACTGGTTCTAGGGAATCGATTGCACATGTCTACATCATAATCAAAAGAAATAACCTGTTGGTTGATGGAGATTTAACAGATTTAAGTGTACACAGGCAATCCACCGCTATGTAGTGTGAAAAGGCGCTTCCTCGTGCGATTCCTCCAACTTTCACGGCTCTCACTCTGCAGTTTACTTAATCAGCATCGATAACCGTCACTTTCTCCTGCAATTATTTATGGACGTCCCCGGCGTTAAACACGCTGCTGCTCCACTGCCTGGGGATTTGCACCGATCGGCGCGTTTCCTGCACCCATTTCCGTCGCGTTCCGGAATGATCCACTTCCGTTTAGCCCGCTCCACAGTCCAGCCTGCCCCTCCACCTCCTTGTGTTTCTCGTGTTCCGCGTGCTGCCTCAGCAGGGTGGGAGGGAGTCCCCAGAAACAGCGCACAGGGCAGCCTTTGGCTTTGTCCTTTTCAGTTGTTCACATTACCGTGTTGGGGCGAGGGGCCATAGTGTCAGGAACGGGTTCGAATCTGCTCTGATTCAGATCAGCCTGCGCGTAACTAAGGTCCGACGCGCGGTGTTCCGTCCGCGGTCCAAATTAAACTGTTGCACAGTGGGGGAAGCAGAAGACTGAGCGAGCAGGTTAATGAGACTGATGAGAACGTTTTGGTCAGGATGTGGGCCTCTGCTGGCTCGTGTGCTCATTACACTTTGACCATTTACAGGACGCCGCGATCTCGACCTCATGCATTATCAATAAGTGGCAGGAAGTTATTGATGCAGATGGTAAACAGGGCATTTTCTGAATTTTCTGGAAAGGCATTTTCTGAATTTCCTGAATTGTGTAAACTTCAGTCTCATGTTGTGCAGGTCCAGATTAAAATCTCTAAATAAACTGCAATTTCAATCGTAGATGAGTGGTTTATGCCCTTTCCAGGTTTCTTGGTCTGCCAGAGGAAAACACTATAAAGAGTTTCACATCCACCCACCAACTGTTTGCACCTTTGAATGCTTATGGCTTTCACCACGGCAACGTCTTACGCCTGCTTACTCCCCTCCTCCACTTTGTTTGCCGGACGTAGTTTGCTGAATGAGTGCTGCGTGTGTGTGTGTGTGTGCGTGTGCCTGTGCATGCGTGCGTGTGCACGCGTGCGTCTGTGTGCGTTCGTGTGTCTGCGCCTGCGCGTGTGTGTATACGTGTGTGCATGTGCATGCGTGCGCATGTGTGCGTCTGTGTGTCGTTGTGTGTGTACGTGTGTCTGCGCCTGTGCGTGTGTGTATACGTGTGTGCATGCGCGTGCGTGCGTGCGTGCGTGCGTCGTTGTGTGTGTACGTGTGTCTGTGTGGGTGCGTGTGTATCTGTGTATTCTTTGCGGCTACCTGTCCTTCCAAATACCGGTGCTAACAACATGGCGTTTCTTCTCCTGTCTTTTGCTCCCGATCAGCGGTTGGAGGAGTTGAGCATGCTGGCGCCCCCCCTGCTGCCGTGGCGGGTCAAGGTATGACAGAGCGGTCGCCCTGCAGTGACTCAGCTCTGCTGAGAAACGTTCCAGGAATAACAACGCACACAGGAACACCAACCACCCCATCCTTCATTTCATTTGAACCCCTTAATCGAGCTTCACATAACGAGTTCGTATTAACTGTGACGTAAAAGAGCCATGCTTGCTGGGCCTACATAAGATCCGTGTCCATCTGAACAGTGGTCTTGTGTAGTGAAAGGCCGCGATGGTCTGAGATATCCAGTAGACATATCACTGCGTATGCGCACATCCACCCTGGCGGCTTCGGTGGCTGACCTTTCTGGAGAAAAGGGAAATTTGACTCCACTGCTCTAAAGCCCCCGTTTGTGGAGGCAGCATCTGGTCTAGTCTAACAGATTCATCCCCGTTTAATTTTCGCTCCAGAAGCCAGAATGGGGAACAGCCCGCCCATTGTTTGTTAACACTCTGTCAGATTAGTCTGTTCATTTTCCCCCCATTTCAGTTTGGTTTTGTTTACAAAGAAGTTTAGTTTTCTTTGGTTGAGTCATATAT